>BLKR01006131.1:0-64293 GCA_011170035.1 Teleogryllus occipitalis
TTCATAACTTCCCTTTTGCAGAAAACGCTGTAATCCGCAGCAAACCATTGTTGCGCGCCGTCCTCGATGTATATTACGCAGCATCCTCCAAATCCATCCTCCCGCAGCATTTCTCCATCCCCACACATTACCAAAATTTTCTTGAGCTCGCTAATATCTTCTTGGCATGTCCTTTCATTCCCCTATCATCCTATTTCCATTACGCAAGTAATAACGCGATTATCTGTCTATCGCGTGCTACATTTCCTCCAAAATGTCCTATTGCTGAATATACTGCGACACATAAAATATTTCCGCGTTACGCATTGTTATTACGAACATCATTGCCTAAACTCACTATATCCATTCATGTTCATCGTGTTTCTCGCACACTTGCATACTAAATTTTTTTATCTATTTCGGAGCATTCTTCCCCACGTCTGACTTCGAGCTTGCTACGCATCATCTTTTTGACATTGTTGCGTTGTGTCTTCAACTTTTTTTTCTGGAACATTTACCGATCGCTTACGTGTTTTTACCAAAAATATCATACCATTTTACTTAATTCTGTCCTTTCCAGGCTATTTCTCTTTATTACCACTTTTAATTATCAATTTATATCTTATTACTATTTCTTATGCGATCTCCTCATGTTTATTAACGCCAAAATTGCTTTATTTCCGTCGCTCGCGACGCATCATTGTTCTCTCGTAAAATTTCCAAATATACAATTTCAATTGGCATCTTTACTGCAGCCCCTCGATATTTTTCAGAGTTGCGAGTAATGTCATAATTTTCCGCGTGATTTTCTTTGTTAATCCCGAAAGTTTCATTTCAATCGCTTTACGCGTTCTCTTAATTTTTAGGAAAAACCGCTTCTTTACATTACCTTTCTTATGATAACAATGGCTGTAAAATCTCTAGTTATATTGTCTAAAGTGTACTTTCAAAATCACTCATATCTTTTAAACCCCTGATGCGATTCGCTTCGAATAACTTTTGAAATGTTCCTCTAAATGAATGCTATTGATTTGTACTGTCCAAATCGGGATTTTGTCGCGTCTTCTTTAATTTATAAAAAAATTATTAGTGCGCGACACCGCTTACTTCTGTTTTTCCATCTCCTATTCATGCCATTCCTTGTTATGTTTGTTCTTTGCATCTAAATTGTTCGTGGGAATCTTAGATTGTTACAATATATATATATATATATATATATATATATATATATATATATATATATATATATATATATTGCATTTTTTATTACAATAAATTCCGTTCCCTAGTTATGTGTAAGAGGATTCATGTGTGTTTACCGCGCAGGAACGCGAGCGGCGTGACGTGGAGGGCGGGGAACGGGTGAGGAGGTCTCCCCAGCGCAATCCGTGGCCCACAATCAACGTCGGTCGCCCTCGCCCTCGTCCCGGACGCTAGTTGCAGTTGGGATGCAAGGTGCTTCACTTCATCGTAGCAGCTCATGGTCTCACGAACATCACAAGAAGACAACAAGAAAACCCAGTTGACACTAAAAGTGATGTGTACAATAGAAAATATCGTCATCTTCCTGAAATAAGATGTGTGCTCACAAATAAAACATAAAATGCTCTCTTTATATCAAGACTAAAAACGTCACACACAGTGTTTTACTAAATAAATAAATAAATAAATAAACATAAGCTCAAATTTCCGAATTTTCAGAAACGCTCACACGCTGTTTTCTAAAAAACGGCTCTAAATTTTTCTTCAAACTTTACGTGTGGATAGCGTTAATTGCACTGTTTATGATGACCTAAAATTAATTATGATGTATTCTTTTGTTTTTTCAAAAAATACACAAATGGGATGTTTTTAAAATATCTCTCATTCATTTAATATGCACAGTTCCAGCAGTTTGAATACATTATTGCACTTGCTTGAAATGACTTCACATAAAGTTCATCAAAAACTCAGTAGTTTCCTTTGAAAAAGAGATTCAAACTTCGCATTTTCAAAAATGCTTGAAACGCGAAAAACGATCATTTCCTTTGAAATACCTCCCGATTTTTCGATAAAAATAAACATTTATGACGACGTTTTATAATTCTTTAATATTCGTAAAGTAATATTTCGGTCCTTCTATTAGGAAACCGGAAAATCGAAATCTTTAAAAAAATGTTCATTGGGCGACGATACATGGCAGCTGGCAAGTCCGAATAGCTAGTCCGGACCAAAGAAAGTAGAAAAATACGCAAAAGACTGTGCAATTCTGTAGCACCACCAGTTTTTCTTAATTTAGCAACTGGATATATCCACTTTCTCGTTATCAGGGAATTTTTTCTGCTACAAATCCGCCGTTTTTTCGTGCAGTATTACATAACTTTCTTTATACTGCGTATATTACTTTGTATATACGTACGTATACGAGAAAGTAACTGCAGGCGCTACATAATGGCACAGACTTCTGTAAAGTAATGAAGTTTTCTAATTTCCTTGATATGAAGTGGTACTCCACATCCAGACTTGCCGCTCCTTCTTGCCCGCTGCCATCTATCGCTGCCTAAAGTACATTTTTTTGAAATTTTCTCAACTTTTCGGTTTCCAAATAAAAGAACCGAAGTATTATTTTAAGAATATTCAAGAAGGCTAAAATCTCGTCCTAAATAGCAATTTTCATTGAAAAATTTGAATCCAATTTTAAGATATTGGCGTTATGAGTTACTGTAAATGCGAAATTTGAAGCTATTGAGAATCTATTGAGTTTTCGAAAAACTTCATTGGAAGTCATTTGAAGAACTTCCACTCGCAAATTCAATAATGTATACAAATTTGTAAAAATGTCCATATTAACGGCGCGAGAGATATTTAAAAGAAATTACACTTGTATAATTTTTGAAAAAACAAAAGACTATACGAAATTAACTTTTCAGTATTTTATACACTGCAATTAGCAATATATTTTGGAAAAATTTGAAGAAAAAATTTCGAACCATTTTTGAGAAAATGGCGTTTGAGAGTTTCTGAAAATGTGGAATATTACCTCATTTTAACAGAAAATTGTTGAGTTTTCGAGAAACGTAATTTGACATTATTTAAAGCACATGAACTCATAAATACAGCAACGTAAGAACATTGCCTCTAATGTAAATATTTCAGACCTGGGAGGCAAGTAAAAAAAAACATTTTGTAATTTTTGACAAAACAAAAGAATAGAGCATTATGGCATTTAGGTCATGGCGTTTAGGGCTTGCTTAGCACTAACCCTACCAAAAATTGTAAGAACAAATACAGAGCCGTTTTCGAGAAAATCTTGTTTCTAAATTTTTTAAATTGCAAATATTGCGCGCTAGTGCGCGAAAACTACTAAAATTCCCCCAAAAATGTACATAACACTAGTGAAAGAACTGTTTATGGACAACAAATATCATTATTTTTTATTATTATTTATTCTAAGAAAAATCTCTGTCTTCAATTTTATAGTTGTAGGAAGACGTCAAAAAAATCCAAAGATTTTGAATTTTCGAAAATTTAGAGTTAACCGTGAAATTTGCACCTATGTCACCTTTTATAAGTATGTTTTACTCTATTCTTACAAGAACTTTTTTAAAAAAATTGGAGCCGTTTTTGAGAACATTTGAAAATGTCCGGTGGGCTTCCTGTCAAGTACCACCACATTTTAAAGAAAGATTTTCAAAATTTCAAAGTTTCAACTAGAGACATATAGACAGGGCTTTCTTCAACTTGGAGAAGATCGTAAGCAGAGTTTAAGCTCTAGTAGTATTCACACACGAACGGACAGACGTACAGAAAGACAGGCACGGACAGACGGGCATACAGAAGTTTTGTTTTCAACCGGATTTTCGGCATTAAGAACCCAAAAAACAGGAATTCTGGCGACACCACGTGTTTGAAGATTTTTTACTTCATTTAGCAACTGGTTTTAAGCACTTTTTCTTCACCAGAGCACGGCAATGAATTTTTTCCGCCAAAAATCCGCTGTTTTTTCGCGCAACATTACATAACTCTATACTACGTATATTACCGTCTATACGTACGTAGACGAGAAAGTAAGTAGTTTTGATATGTAAAGGCACAGATTTTCTCGTAGTAAAGTTTTATAATTTCCTTGGTGTAGACTGGCTTTACGGTCTTGCCCTATCCTCTTATGCGCCGCCAGAGACAGACAAGAGAAGTGATAAACAGAAAAGTGAGAGGAAGAGAAAATACGCGTTTAAGATATGAAGGAGAAGAGAAAAGAAAATAGTGAAGAAGAAGAAGAAGAAGAAGAAGAAAGGAAAAGAAGGAAGAAAATAAATAGAATAACGATATAAAAAAGAAGGGAATGAATATTTTTTCTATGCCCAAAACTGCGTTCTGTATTTACGTGCATTATGTAATCTAAACATTCATACTTTTGACTTACGTAGCGTCGAACCGGGAGAGACGGCTCAGAGCATCAAATGATGTCACTGCAGATCCTCTTACCGGGCGGTCCTAATTTCGAGTCCCGAAGGTGGCAGGATTTTCGACACTTGCTTGTCAGCTGGGTCGAATTCAGTCGCTATCTGGAGGAGAATTCTAGCGGCCGGCTGCTCTGATCGGTAGTTTTCCGTGATTTCTCCGATCAACACCAGGCGAATGCCGGAGTAATACCCTAACAAACGGGCCACGGACCGCGCGCGATCTGTCCTTCCTCTTCCTTGTATTCTCTCCCCTTACACACACACTTACACTAACATGCACTACACGACCACATATTCCGGGAGACCGGTCGGGAGCTTAGAGCTTGTCCCGGCTGGGGCGGTGCCCCGCTGGTGGGAGATACTTGATTGGAGAAAACCTCGCTAGCCGACGGTAGGTCGGCACGGATTTCGCCATCCAGTGAAAGAAGATTACCGCCACCTCCCGATGAAAAAACACGCACTACACATACGCTATTAATGATCATTATAGTTGACGCGCCCGAAATCACTAACAAACAATCAAAGCGTCTGTTTAACGGGACTACGACAGCAAGCCACGCAAACTAATAATGAGCGATTTCAAATATATCACGTCGCGGTATGGAAGATAGTACCAAAGAGTTTAACGTTACTATTGACGTGAAATAGTGTATTATCTCAGAGATGCTGGAATTTCAAGGAAAGCAAGCGCATCAGCGGATGCAAGGCGGACTTCCCGCCGTGAATCCCCAGATTTGCACGCTGTGGGAGGGAGCGTATTTAAGGATGGACGCAGCCTGGAGCAGCAGTGAGACGAGTCTTCGCTGAGCACAGCGCAGCATTCGGAGACGATTCCGCTGGAGAGCAGCACATCCGCAGCGTCGTGAAACGTATTCAAGGTATGTACACTTCGGATGTGAAGTGCTTTAGGAAAGCAATGAAGATTTCAATAAAATCTTCATGTTTTACATTTTTAAACAATATTCATTTATTTTTCATTTCATAGCCTTCAGAAAGGCACAAAATAATTAAAATAACTTTTTAAACATATTTCTTTATTCCATTGTATGTACGAGTATAACCATTTAGTTCTTAATTTAAACCAAATTAAAATTCCAAACTTTAATAGAGTCACTATAACTTAGTACTGTAGTGCTTATAATACTTACGTTAGTAACTAGTATATGAATGAACGAAATGAAGTCAGCGTGAAGGTCAATTATTGACTGCTAGTTGAACCCTTCCGATTACATTGCACAAGAGAAAGAAGTGTAGAAAATTTGCAACAGAAAAGTATGACATATTCGGAAAATCGAAAACCAAAACAAAATATTGTTACTTATCGATAATTACTTATTTTCCTATGCTAATTAAATGTGGGATGTTTACAAATACTGGGCAATGAAATAGATTTGCATTGAAGAACACAGATTGAATTGAATTGAGAATACATATTTAAATATATTTTTGAAAGAGAAACTGAAATGTTTTCTGTTTACCAAGATATGCATTACCTTAATATTACTCTCGTTAGTAATTAAGACCTTTTATGATTTAAATTATATCTTATTATTTCTAACAGGGTATGTGAACGGAAATTTTTAAAAAATCATAAAAAATATACAATAAATCTTTGAATTAATTAAGAAAATCTTAATAGATAAGAAACAAATAGTTAATTTCTGTATATCACAATATATTTTTCTGACCCTCACATCCTTCGTGATGTTTCTATTACAATGAAACATATTGCAGTATTGATATTATTTTTTTTTTTGTTTTTAACATATTTGGTTTTTTACTTTGTACTTTGAGTTTCTTGCAAAATTATTTATTTTATTTATACAATTAATTCATCAAAATAATATCAACTTCCAAACATCATTTCGCTTTTTTAAGAAGATTTTTTTTTCTCCTTTCGAAGTCTCTTCCCTGGTAGTTTATAGTAGTCTGAAGTTTTCCTGGAGCGGTTCTCCTTCTTTCATGTTAAAATAAACCTCCATAAACACGCAGGGGCAACTCTGCGATTGTGCGAGAGTTAGTTGTGTTGCAGGATGCGCGCGGCGGTGCTGCTTTTTCTGCTGCTGGCGGCCGCTCTCGTCTCGGCCTCCGCTCGCCCTGAAGAAGGCTCCGTCTACCTGCAGGCGGCCGACGCCCCGTTCAGCCCCTTCCCGGAGGAAGGCCAGGCGCTCTCCCCGGAGGTATTACTGCATTTGCTCACACTCACTGCCCACACACTGATTGCCACAACCGTCACCCTCTCAATGGAGCCATATCTGTTCCTCTTCTTCCCGGTGGAAGGCCAGGCGCTCTCCCCGGAGGTATTACTGCATTTGCTCACACTCACTGCCCACACACTGACTGCCACAACAGTCATCCTCTAAATGGAGCCCTCTCTGTTCTCCTCCTTCCCGGTGGACGGACTAGCGCTCTCTCGGGAGGTATTACTGCATTTGCTCACACTCACTGCCCACACACTGACTGCCACAACAAAGTTACCCTCCAGAGGGAGACCTTTTTGGCTGGCTCCCCTTCCATCCCGACGCCGTCAGGACTCGAACCTAGAACCTCCCGGCCAGAGGCGCTGCAGTGATGTTTTTCCAGTGCATCAGTTGATGCCCCGAGCTACCGCTCCCGGTCCCTCTCTGGTCCAAGGGTTTGATGCGACCTGTAAAGGCCCATTCACAATGCAATCACAAACATAAGCATAACACGTAGACATAGACATTAACACAAGCGAAGAGTTGGCGTATTCACAATGTCGAACATAAACACAGGCAAAATGAGTTTTTATTGGCTATGAGACGCAGCACACGAATCGACACGAATAGTTCGTCTATCGACTTCGATACACGATTTTGAGTTAACGAACTGTGATTGGTTCATTCCTCATGTCTGACATAAGCATAAACATAAGCACAGAAGCTTGAAGCTTGCAAGCTCTTAAGTTAACGTCTTACGTGTTATGCTTATGCGAACGCATTGTGAATGAGTCCACTTGTAGACGTAGTCCTAACTTTTATGTTAACGCCATGCTTATGCTTATGTTTGCATTGTGAATGGGCCTTAACATGTGCCTGTTTGTGCCCGCAGGGAGGCCAGCGGCGCGAGGCAGCCGAAGAGCGAGTGAAGCGGTCGCCCCAGCGCCGCCCCAGGCCCAGGCCGCCCCCGAACCGCCGCCCGCCGGCCAGGCGCCTGCCCCGCCCGCCTTTCCCCCGTGGATGAATGTCCACGAGGCGCCGCTGTCGCGAATTCACATCTGCAAGAAAATGAAGGATTCGGTTCGGCACAAAGGTTTTCGTATTAGTGGTTCTGTTATCGCCAAGCTTTGCTGATTCAAAAGTTTAAAAAAAATCATTCGTCGTCATTGATGATAGACAACCTCTTATGTCAAAAAAACAACAAAATGTTACTGGAGGATAATACACTTTTTGATGTTAACAATGTACTGTTGGCTAAGTTAATGTATTCGACCACTTCGATATGAATATTTATTTGTTGTAATATTTTTCTGAAAGGACCTTACGAAAATCTTCCATGTGGTTCTTACCACATATGAAATATTCCATCATCAATAAATTGTAAAGTTCACATAGGAGGTTTAAAACCACTATCTCTAGTTTTCTTTGGAAATGTTCTTATCAAACTAACGAACAAGCAAATTCTGAATCGTTCATACCGAAGTATAAAAATTGCAAATTCCGTCACAAAATGAGATTGTCCGTCATCAACGACGTTATGTACTATACATTCATTTTAACCTCTGTGCAATGTGACTTCTGTTAAATACAACTGTATCGACGTACAGAGTTCAAGAATAAGGGGCACTTTAAATTTGAGACTTTTATATACCCCTTTGCCTAAAACTTGTCTATTACAAACTTACATTTATATTTGTGTATTATAAAATGCATAACTCTGCATTACTTATTTGTAGAGTAACTTTTAAAATCGTTTAATACGCACCCTTAACTATATTAATAACATGTATTGTTTCCCGCTTTATGACTGACTATTCGTCTCATTCACTCGAAAACTGTGAACTCAGAATCAGCAACGTTACCGGACTTGGTTTGTGCGTCCGTGAACTCTGTTACAAAGATCTTATATATGTATAATTTGTTAACTTTGCAGAAGAAATAATGTGATGTATGCGGATGTTTAAATGTTTTTCGCATAATAAATTTAATAAAATTGGAGTACACCTATACTTTTATAAAAAATAACCTTTTTCCTCCATATACCTTACAACAGGGCTGTCCAACATACGGTTCGAGGGCCGGATACAACCTGCAAGGCAATTTAGACTGAACTACAAACAAATAAAAGATTCATTATGTTCCATATAAATAAATTAAAAACAAATAAATAAATATAATTTTCCTTAATTGCAGAGACATCATGCCATATATATATATATATATATATATATATATATATATATATATATATATATATATATCAATATGTGCGTCATTTTTTATTACATGTTATTTGTCGTAAATGGATGGAAGTGCTAGGGTAATTAAATAGGAATATGGCGCCTTAGCAAACGGCGCTCAAGTTGTTGTCAAGATAAATAAATATTCATCTGGCATTGAAAGTGACGGCGTGGCTAGTCAGATTTGAAAACGATTTGGGGATTGGTTGGAGAGAGCAACGATAGTCTACTACTGCGGAAGTATGTCTGATTTTTTGAAACAAAACAGTTGAAAAGGGAAGCCGAGGTCTGGAGGGCTGAGCAGCAAGAAAAAAATTCACATTCTGTCTTATGTCGTGACGCTGGGCGGGTCGCTCGCGGATAGATAATTTGTGTAATTGGAACTTGGAAGTTTTCATGAGAGTGAGGAACGTTGAACTCCGAATAATTTAGTGTGTTAAAAGTATAACTTGTTATTTTTCGCGAGGGAGCTCTACTAATTATTGAACTGAGAGAATTTCGAACGTTCACGAACAGTTTGGACTTTAATTATTTTTACAACACGCGGAAATTAGTACTAGTGAGAAGTCATATATGATAGGACTCGGAAATATTCTGGACAAGTTAATTATTTGTGAAACTTTAAAACATATCCGCTGTGTAATCGCAAAAAAATTGTGTATTATTTTTGCAAGTTTAATCGAACTAGAACTACGAATATTTGAAGTAGTGCGGATCAGTGGCTCGGCAACGTTCGCGTGGAAGAACAGGGGAAAAGAACGCGGTACTTCGACTCTGGAATTCGCATCACCGGGGAGAAGAGAAGATGGTCCTTCGTGGCGACGTCGATCAAGAGCGCGCGAAGTATAAGTTCGAACAAGGTCATGGCCAAAGGACAGTCTTTCTGTTGTAAATTTCTATTTAAAATTTTTACATTGCAATAAGCAATAAATCCTAAGTTTCTTTTTGAAAGAAAAAAAAAGATTTTCATTGGCCAATTCGAGCTAACAAGTACCTAGATAAAATATTTGTTTTCAGATTCCTCGCCACTCTGTATGGATGGCAGATCGGGTAATCGGCTGGCGGGTAATAGGTAATAGCGATTATTTCAGACGCAACTCATCCAACCAGCTAGCGGGACAATATTTAGTTTTCTTTGAAGCAATAATAACTAAAAATATTATCGTAACCTTTTTCCTGGCGCCCATGTTAACATAAATTCGGAAACGGGTTACGACGAAACGCCCAATAATTGTGAGCAGTTTGTGGGCATGTTTCAATATATATATATATATATATATATATATATATATATATATATATATATATATTGAAACATGCCCACAAACTGTTTGAAGGTCCGGTTTGAAGTTACTTTTTTTCAAATGGAACTGTATATCTTTTTTGTAGTCTATCACGACGCGCGTAAAAAAATCCAATTTTTCCAATCCATTCCATTTTTTAGCATGTTATATAATTTTAAGTAATTTTGATTTTTTTGTGCTCAGCGTTCCATGCCCGAGTGCTCGATAGCTGGGGGTGCGCTGCATGACCTTGTGTGGCGGACTGTAATCCGATCAAAATATCCGTTAAATACAACTCGCAAAAAAATCAAAATTACTCAAGAAGATACTTTAACATATGTGTGTCATTAGATTTGTCTTTTTACGCTCGTCAGGATAGAGTAAAACGATGTATAGTTCCATTTGAAAAAAACAAAGTTAACTCAATGTCTCGAAAAATACAAATTATAAAACGGAAATGAATACATATATTAATTAGAACCATTCTCTCACGCATTTCTATGATAACTTCATTGTAATAACGTCAACCGTTGAAATACTGCAGAGATTGCTAAAGTTACGTGACTCACCTGTATATACATAAAAATAAACTCGACATAAAGTAGTCGAGAGATAGATAGATAGATAGATAGATAGATAGATAGATAGATAGATAGATAGATAGATAGATAGATAGATAGATAGATAGATAGATAGATAGATAAATAGATAGATAGATAGATAGAGAGAAAGAGACAGAGACAGAGACAGAGACAGACAGAGACAGTGAGACAGAGAAAGTCAAAAAGAGAGAATATGTCATCTAGAATAATACGTATATTAGAAGGCCTCAGCCAATGTGAATGACGCGTGATCTGACGTGACAATTGGTTGCTGAACATTTTTTGTTTTCCCGTGTCTCTTGGGGGTTTAGATGTGAACCGATGATTTAATAATTCAGTAGTAATTGCATGCACGGTTTCCTGCATAAAAGAATTCCTTTTTCCATTATTTTCAAGTAAGCAGTGTATGCCTACTTCTAGTATTGAGTGATTTGAGTATGTGGTGCAATTATCAAATATTTCTTCAGCATGCAAACAATCCAAACTCTCTTCACAGAAATAATGTAAATGGTTGTGACGTAAATGAAATTGTCTGGTAGGGATATCTTGTGTATATAAATATTATATAGTAAAATTGATAGAATATTGTTTGAATTGCACGGATACATTTTTGCAACATGTATTGAAGTAGTTTAGTTTCTTGCACTTGGATGGTTTTGTTATACTAAATACCCTGCGTTTTCTCAGTGAACACTTACAAAATCTCCTTACAGAAAGGTATTTTGAGTATTAGGCACGAGAGATCAAAGATAGTGGATAGTATTACCTAGATGCACATGTAGCGCTTATGTAGCGTTACAAATTGAAGGTTGCCATATTGTCGACAACTAGTTCCCTCGCAGGTGCTGACAGGCGTGTTGTGTCCGTACGCGACGAGAGTTGTGGGTATTTCCCATGTAAATTAGTACTTTGAAGAGCGTTAAGACACAGTTATAAATGACCGCTCCCATATTTGCCTACAATATGGTGGAGAGTGCAATGTTCAATTTGTTACGCTAGTGCTCGCCTTCACCATAGGAGCCTTGGGAGAGATATGTGGCAAAATGTGAAGAAAGTGAAGTGTGCCATGCTGTTGATCAAATTATGATGGATGGACGGAACGCATTTCAACATTTAAACTTTCAACCAATCCTGCTCTGAGACAGAAGTGGGCTAAATACACAAATAGAAAAGATTTTGTCCCCACAAAGTACTTCCATGTGTGTGTGTGTGTGTATGTGTATGTGTGTGTGCGCGTGTGCGTGCGTGTGCGTGCGTGTGCGTGTGTGTGTGTGTGTGTGTGTGTGTGCGTGCGCGCGCGCGTGTGTGTGCGTGTGCGTGCGCGCGCGTGTGTGTGTGCGTGCGTGCGTGCGTGCGTGCGTGTGTGTGTGTGTGTGTGTCTGTGTCTGTGTCTGTGTCTGTGTGTGTGGGGGGGGCGCGCCCGCGCGCGTGTTTGTGTAAAATACTTCGACTCCAAATTTATTCTCTATCAAGACAAGGCAGTAAGACCAGACGGTGTCGAGATATAGTTACTAAACGAACGTATCCGACTATAGAGAAATATGCATAGCCTTCTATCATAGTGAACAGCCTCACTACTTGAAGACTCACCAAGTGTTTCAGATATTAATACCAGAAAGTTTTGAAATTTAGTTACAGAAGCATGAAAATCAAAGAGCTTTATTGAAGAGCTTCGTGTGAGCGACAGAAATCCAATTAACGGGAACCACAGTTTTGAGTTGTGGACAAATGCTGCTCACAAGTACTTTGTGTATGACAAATATTTTATTGAATAATTACTGTATATTAGGAATGATCATGTAATACACAAGGTCACAAAACTGAATGCAAACTGGGAAGACACTAAAGTCAATTTAAAGCGGCCAAAAACAAATTTATGTATTTTCAATGTGATTTGCGAATTTTTAATGATCTCATAAAGTCTTGCATAATCTTCTAGTGTTTCTGGATAAAATACTGCATCCCATCTTTCCTCTCCTTCTTATTTTGGAGCAACTTGAATTTTATTAACCTACCAATGAATAAAATTTTACTGTCATGTTATGATATAATATACTTGTAATGTTAACGCTATAAAATAAAACAACGTACAGATTGTTTCAATTAACACAATGGATTTGTTTTCTTTCCTGTAATATTAAAGACATAGGTAATTAGTAGTATATAGAATAGTATAGTATACGTCTAAAATAAAAGTTTTTGTGCCCAAAATGTGCCTTTGTCTGGCGCACGATTACAATACTTTCTCTTCTTACTTAAAGAAATTTTCTTATAAATTGGCTTTCTTTCCCTCAATTATAAATGAAGTTATGTTGTAAATGTAAGTATCGCTAGTAAGCAAGGTTACGTTATAGAAATAACACAAAAGAACCGAATTCAGTGATTCCCCGTTAGGGCTCTGGATACGGACGAGATTTCTCATCTTAATAACAATCTCACGATCACTGAAAACGAATGGTAAGGCTGGTCTTCCCCTTGAAACAAATAAAAATCAATAATGATCGCCAGCAATGGATTTACACGTTCCTATGAATGTTTTCCAATAAAAATAGTTGGATTCCAGTTGTCTATGACGTCGTAAGGTGAATCCCAGATATGCGCGTGGTGATAGTACATAATGTTCTTCTCTGCAGAAGTTCACTTATTCTATATTGAGAAGTTACCTTGCATAAGAATTTCTATTGCAATCTAGAAGCGTCACTCTCCTACACTGCTTTTAATAGCCGCTAAAATTTCTTCACCAGAGTTAGACAAGGTGTTAGCAATGGTGATGAAATTAATACCTCAAGAAGCAATTAAATTTTATGCCTCTATCTTCTTCAGATGCAATTCATTTCTAGTTCCTCAATAACTTTAGGTGTTCATATTTAATCATACAAAAGGTCTTTAAATGGTGCTTTATTCTGGAGAGGCAACGGTTAAATTCCGAGTTTGACAGCGCGAGTAACCTCCTAATTGCTATTGCCATAATTGCCATTCCCATAATTGCCTAACATTGCCATAATTTTATATATATTTATTTTTCTAAAGGAGAAGTCGTCATCTTATAATTTTGATCACTATTTTTGTTCTTTTAGATTTTCATTAAAATTTACCGTCCTCATAATTCATTAAGATTGATGAGTAAATTATAAAAGATCACTAAAATTAATTACTTTAAATTTAGTACTTCTAGTATCAAAAAATATCTATATTAAAGATATGATATTCGACTCTGATTGATAGATATGATATCTACAAATACGTGCTGTTAGTTTTTCTACGCAACTGAAAATAGTCTGTGTAGACAATGGAACTCAAAAAAAAAAAAAAAAAAAAGGCAAGCGTTCTTTCAATTGGAGGATGAAAGTGGCGGTGCAGCTCATGCTGCTACTGATAGCAGCCGGTTTCGTCTCGGCCTTCGCTGAGTCAGATGTTGAAGTCGCTGTTGACCTACAGACACCCATCGCCTCCTGGGCACTGCAGGAACATTCACATTTATCGCAGGAGATTCCTGGAAGTTCGCTCGTCTGATTTTCTTTGCAATTAATAGTTTATATATTTTTTATTTATTATATTATTTATTGTTACGTTCAAATATTTGTATTAACAATACTCGTCCCATTAACTGCAGTAATTCTGGCTACTAAGAGCCCTTGGTAAAAGGACGAAAGGTATGAATTGTGTACGCTGAGACGAAACTTAACGGATATTGCGATAAAATACTATTACATTGCATTTATTTAAACTGCAATTGGTATGACCCGGTAGCAGTTAAATAACAATAATGACAATAATAATAATGACAGTAATAATTATTATAGTAATAATAATAAAGAAGTACAGTACAAGCCGAGGCCGGCTGCTCTGATCGGTAATTTTCCGTGGTTTCTCCGATCAACGCCAGGCAAATGCCGGAGCAGTACCGTACCGAACGGGCCACGGACCGCGCGCGATCTTTCCTTCATCTTCCTTGTCCTATCCTCTCTCCTTACACACACACTTACACTAAGATGCACTGCACTACCACACATTCCGGGAAACCGATCGGGAGCTTAGAGCTTGTCCCGGCTGGGGCGGTGCCCCGCTGGTGGGAGAGTCTTGTTTAGGGGGAAACCCCACTAGCCGACGGTAGGTCGGCGCCGGATCTCGCCATCCAGGGAGGAAGATCACCATGGTCTCCCGAGAGAAAAACATGCCGGACTAATGACCAACGCAGTTGACGCGCCCGGAAACACGAAAAAATCAATCAACTTACAGGACTAATCTTAGCAGATGACGCGCCCGGCATCACTAATCAATTCAAACAACGCGTGAAGGAATACCAGCAAGAAAGAACAGTATTTTCTAAGTAATGGGTGTGGTGTAACTAATACGCACAGATAGTATAGTCTCTAATTATATAGAAACAGTTTTGCAACAATTCGTTAAAAATGAATATTACCTTGCGGTCTGCGATGACGTCGACTCCGCTAGTTGACCGAATCACCCGGTACTGTTGTTTGAAGAGGAGAAAAGAAGATGATATAGAACGATTTTCTTAAGGATGAGCCAAAGTGACAGCTAGTGCTGGCAACATAACTGAAGGTTCTGTGATCGTTGTGCCCATTAGACTCCCTTCCTGCATTCGTTCGTTTGCAGTTGGCTAACTTGTAAATGGCATCGATGCTTCCTTTTGTGATGTCCTCGTCCGGCAAAAATATAGTGCGCCACGAGAAATAATTGAAATTAGGAAGTGCAGTGTTATGTGCTCTTCTGTAAAAATTCTTTTTTCTTCATATATTACATTGACTTTACTTTTTGTGTGATAAATATTATGTTTATTTTAAAACCGAGACTAGAATGCGAGATGCGCACCGATGCACGTGGTTTTCTTTTACTGATTGTGAGAGCATGTTACGAAATTTTCCACATACGTAATTAAATTTAAATATTTCCCGAACTCGCGTACGTGCATATATTTAAGCGAAACTCGTAGACTTCTGCATAGGGATGTTTTCATAGGAGCCATTAACACTTTACAAAGGGGCGGGACTGAACAGCTGTCATAGCGGAGGGATACTCCTCTGAAATACATGTGATGTTCACTTGTTTTCACGAACTGTCACTTTGACTTATCCTTAGGAAAATCGGTCTATAGCTTTTCGGATAGTTTGGCGGAATATACATCCATTAAAACATTAATCTAAGTAAACGTCGGTTAAGAAAATTCAACATTGTGACATACCGATATGTCACATGAAAATAAACTAACATTTATTTGTAGACTATATGGTGGATCATGCATTAGAATATATCACGAGAGCAAAGGCTTAGCAACGACCGGGAATAAACAATGTAGTTTTTGTTTTTTGTAAATGCATTAGGAGGTGGCTGCATGCCGAAAGTAGAAAATTTGGGATTAGGCGAAGAAGTTTAGACGATCGAAAGGTCAGCTACACCAAAATATAACGAACGAATGGATTGGCTGGGTGAGAGAAGGACGGTCAAATGTTATGAAAAAAGAGAAGGTAGTAATACGAAGTCTTCGAGGGGTGAATCATGCAGGAAGATTACATTCTGACCGGCATCGCGTGTCTGAACTGATCGTAGGTTCGTGAGAGGGAGCGAGTGTAGTGCAGATAGTCAGAGTCGGGTTATCAGATCGTGAAATTTTAAGGTCAGTAAATGATATTGCAGATATTGCATGTGGAAGTAATATTGATGCATAAATTGGGACTCTGTCGGGAGTGGTAATCGAGTAATAGATTTCGGGACTATGTCACAGGACGTAATCGGGACTGATAATTTTGATAGTTTGAGACCAGCTTGGATAGGGGCAGAGGATTTCTTGGGACTTTGGACTACGGCAAGCACGCAAGATATGTCGACTGAGAAGTCTATGAGGGACATCAACGAAGAATAGATAAGTTAACCGCGGTATAAAACTGTAAATTCAAAGATATCTTGATCAAAGGCCTAACATCAAATTATTTATTAAATTCACTAAATTGTTTGCTAAAAAGGTAACAATAAACTTTGTTAAATTTTGTTCTTTAGAAAAGAAAGTAATTTTTCATTTAGTCAATCCAAACAGAAATGAACTAGAAATATAGAATCATTCTATTTCAGATTCCCAGCAGCGCTGTATAGTCTGCGGATCCTATAATCCATTATAAAGGATTATAATCCTTTATAATGGATTATAATATCCATAATATTATAATTATATCCATAATAAGGATTATAATATATCGTGACCCATTGACCCAGCAAGCCGGACGCTAAGATATTTGCATGATATTAATGTAGAGAAATTTTGTATATCTCAACATTAATTTCGAAACGTGATTATGGGATGGGCGAGATAAAGTCAAACGAGTTTAAAGCAAAACGTATAAAGCATGTTGCGTCGCCCACAGCGCCCGGTCACTGAGATTTCTTTCTCATCCCTTTCTTTTGCCTTAGGCAATTCGAACCAAATAGATTTCACAAAAGTGAAATTTTGGTTGTACCGCGCGGGACATTCAATTTTTATTTATTTAGTCAAAAACTGTATGTGACGAATGGGGGAGAAAATCATCAGCGCACGCTTTCTTGAGTTTCAGAATCCCTTCCCAACAGTTTAATTATTAATAGTTGAAAGATAACAAAATAATAGTAATTAATAATAATAATAATAATAATAATAATAATAATAATAATAATAATAATAATAAGAAGAAGAAGAAGAAGAAGAAGAAGAAGAAGAAGAAGAAATTTTAAAAAGCGAGAGATTAACGTTTAAAAAACTAGACATTTTCGTTTCCGAATTATAGAAAACTTATTTTTAACGGTAAAGGAACGAAAATACTTGATTTTTCTGTATTGTTAACAAAATAGAAACTCACCCTAAGCTCTACTGCCACTATAAGCAAAAAGAAAGCTCAACAAAACATGCGCATAGTGAAGCTACATTTACGTCCAGAAGCAAAACAAGGACCGACCTGGATGACCGAGGTGGCTAAGAGCGAGTACCGACTCAGCGCTTTGGTCCGAAGGGTCGCGGGTCCGAGTCCCGCCTTGGGCATGGCTGTTTGTCCCCTGACTTTGTGTGTGTGTGTTGTCGCGGAGGGCCTCGCGTTCTGCTGACCCCAGATCAGAGGAGCCCGCAAATGTTTGTCTAGTGTATGGTCGAATATGCGTCCCTTCTGGACGTAAAGAGCAACCGGCTGTCGGCTGGATAAAAGCCCTAGGGAAATAAAGCAAATCAAGGGGCCATCTCAGTATTTGCTCAATGGATCAGGGAAACAGGACAAAAACCCGATCGAGATGGGAGTCATTGACCCGGAAGCTGAAGTATATTACTTGTTACAGGTATATTAAGTCTTTTTTAAAAATTATACAATGCGAATGTAAACTAATTCTTTATACTATATCATTGTTTTGATTAAGAAAACATTATTTTTCTTTTAGATGATCAGTGTAGTCTCTAATTGTATAGAAACAGTTTTGCAGCAGAAAATATTTTACTTTAACTGACGAAATTGATCATTCGCAATAGACTCCTTAGGAGCACATACGAAAATAGTCGTGTCTCTGACGTTTCCTAGTTCCTGAGTTCTTGAGGTTTGGAGTGGCATCCAAATAAGCGATGGCGTAATCTGCGGTCAGGAGTCTCGCTTATCTGAGTGTTCTCACTATGTTATTATGTACTAGGAAGGAAAATACCATGGGCCTCCTCACCAATTAACTTTGGCATTTTATTTGATAAAAGGTTAACATGGAAACCGCACATCAATGTGATTGTAAATAAAGCAAAACCAAAATTTTCAAAATTATTTCCACTATTAAACCAGCGCTCTACATTGAAAATCGAATGCCGACTGCTAATATTCAAATCGATAATCCTTCCTACCATAACCTATGGATGCCCAATCTGGGGAGGTGCAGCTCCTGGCAATATTAATAAAATTAAAGTAATTCAGAATACATTTCTAAGAAATACTCTAAAAGCCCCCTGGTTCATTACAAATGAACAAATTCATCGAGAATTAAAAATTACAAAATTAGAAGAAACCATAGCTAAATTAGCAAACATTTTTTAAAACAATTTGCAAGTACCAAACAATCACCTAGTACCACCTTTTAACACGGGAAATAATTCGGTCCACCCACGCATGAAGTCAAGATTTCCCAAAGACAAATTCAAACCCCCGTAAACTACTATACCCTCAGCTCCTTAACATAATCATATTCATTTCTCTTCTTAATTAACAATAACATTAAATCAATAATTATGTCAGAGTTTAAACCTCACTTATCGTATGGATGGCCAATCCAAAATTGTCATATAATAATCGTACGTATTTTTAAAACCCTTGAAAGACTGTATTGTCGAACAAGAAGAAATAGATTTTAAAAAAATGTTATTGTGAGGTGGTTGGCTTCCTGTACTACACCAAATGCCCCATATTAGCAATCAACTCATCCATACTTTATCTGCCATCATCATTCACCCCTTAAGGTCAGCTTTACTTCCATCCCATGAAAGGCAATGACAAACCATCACAGCGATTTTTCTTGTTTATGTTATCTTCGTTAGAATTTGATTATAAAACTCGTTACAATACTCTCAGCATATATTTGCATTTATTACAACTAATAACGCATTGTAGTAAGTATAATGATATTAAGTTTCATGATTGTGAACCAATCTTACATCGTGGTTGTAAGTAAATATTTTCTACGCATTACTCATCAGTTCTTCAATTCGTTCCACTCTGGCATTTCCAATGACGCCCTCTGGAGAATATTGCCAATTCGCATTCTGCTTTCTGGTGCGTGTTGCCGGTCTAGGGGAAATTCAATATCGCGCTTTGAAATTCCTATCCCTAACATTCATCAAGAAGTAACACGTGAAGAAGATTATATAGCATTCTGACAACTACTAGAATGGCAAATTGTTTTTACAATAAGTATAAGAAAAACGTGAAAGTCCTTGAATTTGTAATGCGTATTCTAGAGAAAAGTTCTGCAAACGCCAAAGAATTCGCATATCTTTCGCTGGTTCGCCCTCTCATGAAATACGGAGTGGCATGTTGGGATCCATACAGAAAGTCGCACCGGAAACATCTAGATAGAATACAGAGGAAAGCGAATAAATTTTCCCATATAACTAACGCAATAAAAAAGGCATGGGAACCTCTAGAAACGAAAAGAACAAGGGCGAGGCTTTGCGCTCTTTATAAATCGTACGTAGGTCAACCAGTTTGGAAGAAAATTCAGGTTAGACTAGAAAAACCAAATTATTTGGGCCAAAGCGATCACACCCACAAAATTCGAACAAGGAAACAAAATTCAGATCTTGGGAAATTTTCCTTTTGTAACAGAACAACTAAAGATTGGAACAGTTTACCTGCAGCAATTTTCAAAGGTTTTCCTCTAAGTGTCCGAAGTTTTACAAATAAGTTAGAACAAGCTGAGAGTAGTAGATATTAAATGAGTAAGTGCTGTGAATTGCGGTGAAGTGCTGGTCAGTGTAATTCAAAGCAAAAATAGTATAGTGTAGTGCAGTGCAGTGCAGTGAAGTGAAGTGAACGCGATAAATAAATTTTAAAATATCTAATTTAGCCAATATTTATGTAGCTTGTATTAAATTTTAGCATCACCAACGTATAATTATTGGATATCATGACAGTTGAAATAATTGTTATAATACTTAAAATTGGTGATGGTATGATTATTTCATCCTCGGCTTGTACTGTACTCCTTTATTATTATTGTAATTATTATTATTATTGTAATTATTATTAATATTATTATTATTGTAATTATTGTTATTTAACTGCCACCGGGTCATACCCAATTGCAGTTCAAATAAATGTATATATGTGTGTATTATTTAATATTATGAATACTACTTAATATAAAATAAGTGGAGTATTACTGAAGTTTATTAGTAATACTCCACCTATTTCCATTTCCACAATACCACCTATGGGCATCACACACTGATAGCCCCAACAAGTTTGTTGACGTTTTATCACGTCCTGTATTTGCGGTTGCAAATTCCTTTGTGGTAATTTTCACCTCCTTTCAAGAATTATCGTGCCATTTCTATTTTGTTTACCATCTGTGTATTCAATCACAGGTTGTGGCCAGTTATTTCCGCTTTAAAAAGGATGGGTTTCCGAATGCACTTCTCTCTCTAATCAGCGGAAGCAAAGTGGTTTGGCCTCAACATACATTGGGATACCGTTACGTTGAATTTGGTTAACATGAAATATTGAAAAATCATTTTTAACGATTGAATACTTTTTTTTATAAATATAAACATTATTCTTTGGATGGAATCGGGAAAATAAAAAATAAGGAAATGATATTTTATGATACATTTTTAAAGATACTGAGAAAAATCATGGCAATAAAATACGTTTTATCTAATAAATATGTTTTAATTTATTTTGTTCTCCTTTCTTAACGTCATTATCTTATTACCCATATCCGTTTGATTCATTTCTGAGCCAAATATGTGAATCCTAAAGATCCTAAAAACAGCTAAAATGCGTTGTGATAAAAAATGAGCTGAAAATGGCTGAATATGACATTCAGCCTCATACAAATATGATTATAGAAATTATAAAAACCTTAAATGAAATGAATCGACTTTATAAAATCCTTAAAATCCGGGCCCTACTAATAACAAAGTAAAAATAATAACACTCTCTCAACAACAACACAACCAAAATTCAAGATAGTTTTGATTCAAAGTATTTAATTTCACTCGCAATTGAAAATTTTTAATTTGACTGGTGTTACATGTTAATAGAATTCTTTGTTTTTTATTAGAGTAAATAAGAATAAATGCAGCTAAATTTGGGGCAATGACTATCAAATTACTCCTCCAAAAGGCTGAAATGGGACACATATCCATTGATGTGCCACCACTCCGGAGCAATTTGTATAACCATTATTTTCACTTGTGCCAGTTGCTCTGGACACACTGCTGCAAACTCTAGTAAACAGATTACCATACCAGAATTTCTGATATTCCTAAAATTTTATACAGCAAGTTAGTCCTTTTTGCTGATGATGCAGCGTTATTCACATCACATGAAAATGGGTTTCTAGCTCTTAAAATAATACAAAATTATATAAAACAAATTTTAATTTGAACTAATCAATGTGGAAAAAATTAATTCCAACTAAGAGTGAAGCTCAGATGTTCACACTTTGAAGGCCTAAGATCCTCACATATATAAATATTTATAATAACCCCATTATATGGAATAATGGACCTGTCAAATATTTAAGTGTATTTTTAGATAAAAGACTAAACTGGAAACCACACATTTTGCTAACTATAAATAATATATACGAAAAAATCATAAAAATATACCCCCTATTAAAAGAAAATCTTCGTAAAAAGTAGAATTTCAATTCTTATTATTCGTATCTAGAATATTACCATATGTAACTAATGCATGCCCAATTTGGATCAATACTGCGCCTACAACAATAGAGAAATTACAAGTTGTATAAAATAAAGGCCTTTAGTGGATACTTGGTTAGTAGAAAATTCACAAATTCATAGAGAACTACATTTAGATTCAATTAAAAATCACATATTGAAAATATCTCAATTTTTTCTCTTCACTTAACTTTTTTCATCTAACTCGAAAATTTAGTTTATGTCGTAATGTTGTGATCCCAGCAGAGTCAAATCCAAATTTCCCAAAGATAAATTCCGTCTACCTTAATTATTAGTAGTATTATTATATATTTCCAAGAGAACATTTTATTAAAAGCAAAATTCTTTAAAATTAAACCATTATCTAGACTACCAATATTAGTGTAAGTCAGAGTGTAAGTCAAAGTGTAAATCAGTTATAATACGTGATGCTGTCCAAACCCTATTGTGGATATTAATAAAATTGTATTTAACATCTTGAAAAGCCTTCTGGTCGGACAAGAAATAAAGAAAGAAAATTGCAAATGGTCCCTCGGGAAAGGGAAGTCATTTCCAGGAAGTAGAACCGCGGGCGGGGCAGGAAAGGAGTCCCTTTCTGTGAATTCTTTCGATTCACGCGTCCCGGAAGGAATGTATTTAAACCTGTTCGCAGTGGCGACAACTACAATTCGCACCTTCTCCCTGCTTGAACCTATCCAGGTGAGTAACTGCAGAAAACTTGAATGGACAGTCATATTGAGGCACAATTACATTTCATCGTCGAAATATTTTTGTCGTTGTATGAAAAGGATCGCTATACTCCAACATTATTTGTTTAAAATATTCACATTTTTTAAGTTCCATCATCTTTTGAGTAAGCATTCTTGTCGTTTACTGTCTCACGAACGTGAAAAGACGATTTGGACGGAGTTGGACGGAGTAATGAGTTGGACGGAGAGAGTGAAGGGGTGGCGGTTGCAGGATGAGGGTGGCGCTGCTGTTGCTGCCGCTGCTGCTGGCGGCCGCCTTGCTCGTGTCCTTGGCTGCAGGCGCTGCAGGCGATGCCCTGCAGGAGGGCGACGCCCAGCTCAGCCCGCTCGCCGAAGAGGCACTGGTGAGCTCGACTCAGAGAAGCCACTTCTGCCAGCTGACGACAATAACTGCTCTGGCACATCGAAACTGGGGTGCCTGCAGTGGGGAATTTGTAAATAGGCAAACTTAGGCACGTGCATAAGCCGGCAAGATTTGAAGGGACGGTAAACTTTTGGTGCAACTTCTTTGTAGATAATGATGTTTATTGAATGTTAAATTAAATTTAAAAATATAATATGATTATAAGCTCACCCCCCTCGCCGAGGATCAGGCACTGGTGAGGTCGGCTCAGCGCTGTCATTTTTTCTGAAAAGAAGTTACTGTTAGCAGGAACCTCTTTGACAGGTCAGGAAACAAATGAATGTTGAACTTTCCGTTTGCTTGTAGTGGTAGTAGAGCTCAGGGTGACTTTCTATTTTGTTAACAATACAGAAAATACAAATCTGTTCGTTCCTTTACCGTTAAAAATAAGTTTTCTATAAATCGGAAACGAAAATATATAGTTTTTTGAAATGTTAATCACTCGCTTTTATTATTATTATTATTATTATTATTATTATTATTATTATTATTATTATTATTATTATTTATTATTATTATTATTATTATTATTATTATTACTAATATTTTTATCCATCAACTATTAATAGTTAAATTATTGGGAAGGGATTCTGAAACACAAGAAAGCGTCCGCAGATGATTTTCTCCCCCATACGTCACATACAGTTTGTTACTGTTTTTGACTAAATAAATATCTAATGTCATACAGGGCGATGGCATTACAAGAGATAGTAATAGATCCATTTACAAATGAGTTATCGGAAAATGATCGCCCAGACAAAAAGAGAGCATGGGCATAACCTGCAGTTAGTTCTGAAAATCACTTGCAGCAGTGCCCAAGCAGTAGTTGTCAAATTTGTTCTTGTAGTAATCTCTCTATAGCTCACGACAATAACTGCGCTGGCACATCGAATTTGGAGGGCCTTAGATAAGTAGGGGCACCTTACACTTCACTTACACTACCATGCAATTACACTACTACATATTCCGGGAGACCGGTCGGGAGTTTAGAGCTTGTCCCGACTGGGGCGGTGCCCCGCTGGTGGGAGAGTCTTGGGTAGGGGGAAACCCCGCTAGACGGTAGATCGGCGCCGGATCTCGCCATCCAGCGAGGGAAAATCACTGCCATCTCCCGAGAAAAACATGCACTACACTAACGGGACCAATGGCCGAAGCAGTTGACGCGCCCGGAAACACGAAAAAAATCAATCAATCAATCAATCTGTTGTGCTTTCAGGAAGAGGAGCGCGTTCTCCGCAGCGTGGAAGATGACGTGGCGGAGCGAGTGAGGAGATCACCGCAGCGCCAACGCCCACCATCGCCCAATCGCCCAACTCCGCCCCCACGCCCCCGCCCCCGCCCACCCCCACCTGCGCCGCCAAATTCACCCGCGCGGCGCGGCTGAAGGGCACCAGGGCACACTCTGCTGGCGACGTTTTGAAACTGAAACTTTGCACTGAAATTCTTAGAAATAGTATGAATTAAGCAATAAATGTATTGATGATATCGTAGGCTTTTGCGGCCAGAGTCATGATCTGGGCTGTCCGGGTGACGCCGCGTCGAAGGCTGACGTGCCGACGTTTTGACCGACATATCGCGGTCCTCTTCAGGGCAGTACAGCCCTGAAGAGGACCGCGATATGTCGCTCGAAACGTCGGCACCCCAGCCTTCGACGCAGCGTCACCCGGACAGCCCAGATCAAATAAATGTATTGTTCTGGTTTGACTATTTCTTAATTCGCATTGTGGAATACCACACGATATCTGTTACCATCACTGAATTTATTTTTTGAAATGTTTTAAAAAATGCTCATCGACTCTGGACGATTTTTAATGAATTTTATCATAGATGATTGTACTATTGTATCTTTATTTGTGAAACGATTTGCATGTATTAAACAGAAAATACTTATCGCAATTATGCTTGCGTTTTATTCTACTTTCTCTTTTTCATACTACCAAAGGATTCAGACCATCGTTGATACCTCACTCCACATTCTTCTTTATTGTCTTCTTTTCAAAGATAAACAAATTAGTGTCTTTGCTTTCTTGGGCAAATTCTCTCATCACATCTAATTTCTACAATACTTCTATTCCTAATTTGACACATATGCTATATCATCTGACCTATCTACTTCAGAGAGGTTGGAAATGTATTTGAATAGAGAAATGTAATAAGTGTTTGCAACTAAATAAATCATACTGGTCCATGAATGTCACATTATAATCCTGAACACTGTTAAAACTAGGTTTGAACACAGAACGAATCAAAAATGAAATAGCTCTAATTGTGATCGAACTAATGTTACTAACACAAAAGTCGTGTAAAGAAATGTTTAAATGATTTTTTAAATGGAAAATGAACTCCACTAGAATATATACTAAAGTACAAAATGAACTGAAAATGAAGTTAAGAAATGCTCAAAGCAGTGTTACTTATAGAATGTTGTAATCCGTAAGTAATGTTAATACTCAGACTTAGTTCATTTAATGTATATGATGCACCTGATTTAAAGCGAGCTACATCTGCCTTAAATCAGGTGCCTTTTGCTCGCAAGGGATGTGTTTAGGCTCTATTATTATTATTATTATTATTATTATTATTATTATTATTATTATTATTATTATTATTATTATTATTATTCCTCTAATTCATGACTAAAGATGTTATGAGTCGAATAATTATAAAGTATACTCTGGGTTGCAACGAGCTTCCCAAGGAACTGATCCAGGGAATATCGGTGCCTCTACAATACTTTGCGCAAAACGTGAGTGGTTTTCCCCGGCTTCTCCGTCTCTGCCTCCGTACAGTAGTGAAAAAAACCTGCAGAATATCGAAATCTGTGTATATTTACATTGATTTTTTATTTGATATTCTGTGCTATTAAATCACATGGCTCTTTTTATTATAAGTAGATATCGGATGTTTAGAGAAATACCTATTTTATTCTAGAGAACTTATTTAATGGCTGATAATATATGTACACGAATCATAAAAAATGATGACATATGACGAAATTTTATAATGCCTATTTTTGCTTTTTTAACATAAATATCTTTTTGTGCTTACCTACATTTTTAACATTTTTTTGCCTTTTATGTATTTTTTATATACGATGCTAAGATATGAGAAAATCGGCCATGGTTCAATGTATCCATTTAATTCACGTCTTGGTATTTTAAAATACGTGAGAATTCCTAAAAGTATACCAACATATTTTTTCTCCATTTCCGTATTTCATAAATACCAGCAATGTTCTGAGGACATGGTCGATTGACAATACACCGAGGGCACTGAAATTGTAAGTGGAAATAAATTTAAATTCCCAGAAGATTTCAGTATTGCTAGTGTTGAATTTCTAAAATATGTCAGTCAGAACAGTAGATATTAAGAGATCCTTCTCCGCATTCAAACTGATTTTGTCTCCCAATCGTCGTAAATTTGAATTTGTGATCCGTGAGAAGTTACTTATAATATGCAATTATTACTGGTTAATGCAAACTATTAAGAAAAACAAGTAGAGGAGTCGTAAATATGTAAATCTAGTTTTACATAAAATGTACAAACTTGTTTTGTGCATTTACAAAACACGTTTTGTACGTTTACAAACTAAAATAGACAAAAATTACAAATAATATTTTCATTTGATTGTGTATGTAGCTAATCACACTGCCTTTTTTCTCATTCTTGATATTTTTAGTGCCATTTTAGGCGCCTAAAAGACGATTTTTAGTGCCTAAACATCCGATGTCTTGTTATTAAACCGTTTAACTTTGCAAAGTTTGGAACCTATGTGTGATGTGATGACCAGTTCAGGACCAGGCTATTTAAGTTGGATTCCAATATTAATACATTTTCACTTTTCAACAATGATTAACAACGTGTGAAATATTCGCATGAGACCTACTAGTGGACTAAAAACCAAAATCGACAAAAGGGCATTAAAACATATGATCTCAAAAAATACCATGATCGAAATTAATTTGGTATATTTCACTCACTTATAAGTTTGGTACGACGGACGGACGGACGGACGGACGGACAGACGGATGGACAGACGGACAGACGGACAGACCTTTTGAAAAAATACACTTTTTCGGTATCAGGAGACCCCAAAACAAGTATTTCCATTGAAATATCGAAATCAGTTTTCTGCAGCATTAAATTTTCTTTATACTACGTATATTACTCCGTATTTACGTATGTATACGAGAAAGTAAATATTAGGAATTACAAATATCTTGAAAATTTGAACAAAAGCATCACCTGATTAAAAGCTAATTTCTTGTAATATGACGTAAATTATCTTGTATAAGATGTAATTTTAGAGTTCTTCCGCGTAGAAAATATCTCTAGGAAAAGTACTGAAAACAATTGCGACGTGCCTCTCATTCGTAATGACAGAACACGAGTTAGTGCTGCTCAGAAGTTAAATCAGCCACTGATGATGTCAAAATGAAGAAATCTTGACAGAGGAAGTGACGTAGACAGAAAATTGCGAGTTCTCCCTCGGGATAGGGTATTCATTTCCAGGAAGTGGCACCGCAGGTGTGGCGGGGAAGGAGTCCCCTTGGTGAATCCCTAGGATTTACGCGTTGTGGAAGGAGGGCTTTTAAGCCCGTTCGCAGCGACGACCACAACAGTCCGCGCCTTCTCCCCGCTCGAAACCATCCAGGTGAGTGACTGCAGAAAGCTTTCAACGGAGAATTACATTAAGGTAGAATTGATTAACACTTACGACATATTTTTGTCGTATTAAAAGGTTCGCTACACTTCAAAATTTATTTTATAAATTTATTTAAATTTATTTGGTTGATCCCGGGTTTAGGGTGGCACGGTTCCTTTGGTTCCTTTTATGATTAATTATTTTTCACGATTCCTATGTCTGTAGTTGCGCGGTTCACTATAACAACTGAATTATTTATGTTCAATGTTAAATGAGAAGAAGTCACCTGATAATTTGTTGACGTGGAATTGTGTGTATTTTCGCATTTCAAGTCTTCTTCAAATAGGTTTGTTTGTCTACTGAGATGGAAGGTATGAATTTTCTTAAAAGTGAGTGATCCCTTTAAAATAAATTCTCTTAAAAGTGAGGGAGGTATATAATACAGCGTGAGCGCCGGAGCGACAGCGGAGGCGCGAACCAGATCTCGAGAGCGAGGGCCGGAAGGCCCTCGCGAACGTAGCACGTTGGATCCGTCGGGTAGCGACGTGCGGTAGCACGTCGCGGACCACTGGGTGAAAAAAATGCGTTGGTTAAAATAAAATTTGTAGCGTGAAAAATACGAATATTCAGTTCACTTAATGAGAGTACGTTGAGGGCTTTGGAGGGGTACGGACAGAGGAGGATACGTACAGAGGGCTTTGGAGCACGGGGGTAGCTATTCTCCCGATCTACCTTTATTTTAAATAATTATATTTATTTTTGTAACATTATGAACTTAACTACACGCGACTACTACGTATAAACAAGGATTCAGTTCGTGGAGTCAATTCTCTTCTAATGAACCGAATCAGTGAATCAAAGGAACCGTGCCACCCTAAACTCGGGTTTTACCATTTATTTATATATTTATTTAAAATATCCACATTTTTTAAGTTTCATCATCTTTTGAGTAAGCATTTTTATCTCATATTTGCCGGTATCTTCTAGAACAATTACACAATCAGATACTTCTTGCTTGGACAAAACTTCATGTGCATAGTTTCTATTCACGGAAATATTTGGTGGTAAACTGAAAAAACCTGACAGAATTTCACAATTTGGTAATAATCATGACATTAACAGCAATGACGAAAGATCTTCACGTGAGCTCGGGAACACTAAAAACCCATTCACGCACCAACAACACTCAAAAACTCGCAGTTTTATATTCAAAACTAAACCAAAAAAAGTATTTTGCTTTCCTTACACTTCAATGTCTGCAATAAATTTTGACAGTTCATTATGAGGTGATGAAGAGCTCAAAATTTCTAAAATAATTGTTAATAAATAATATTTGTTTATTAAAATCTCGCTTTTCAGTATAACACCTCTGAACTAGGTTTAATGTGAGAATCTGCAAAATTGGTCAAAGCACACGAGCAAAATATTATAAAATTGGGACATTAATTCAACATCATTAATGCACGGTCCTTTCCCGCAGCAGTGTTTCAGGCAGCTAAATGCAGAGATGCAGCATGATGCACAGATGGGATGATAACGTCTTTGCATGACAGAATTTAGAAAATCTTGCACGCTCCTCAGCGGCAAGTAGATACTGTATTCTCTGGGAATGGGAGGGTTGGAGAGTTCACCAGGAAAGGTTTATCAAATGGTCGCAAATGAGCCCAATTCATCCTCTTGAACAGTACACTTGTACACTTGTACACTATACTATTAAACAGGCGTCTGTTTGAAGGGATTTCATAGTGGAAACATTCAAACATACATTTAAAAAACTGGCTTCTTGCCATCCATTCCTCTTGAAACAAATTTCTTTCACTTTGCCCGTCATATGACATGAACACAAGTACCGGTTCGAAATGTAGACTCCCTAAGTGCGTAAAGCAAACGCGTGAAATAAGTCTATTTACATCCCATTTATGTAATTTTGTCAGATATAAAGGTATATAAAATATTACGATGTGCCAATAATTGGTGATTATGGTAGTTTTATGTTAGTCTTGGGTGTGATTATGGTCGTTTCCTAACTCACGAACGTGAAAAGACGAGTAATGAGTTTGACGGAGTTGGACGGAGTAATGAGTTGGAGGGAGAGTGTGAAGGGGTGGCGGTTGCAGGATGAGGGTGGCGCTGCTCTTGCTGCCGCTGCTGCTGGCGGCCGCCTTGCTCGTGTCCTTGGCTGCAGGCGCTGCAGGCGATGCCCTGCAGGAGGGCGACGCCCAGCTCAGCCCCCTCGCCGAGGAGCAGGCGCTGGTGAGCTCGGCTCAGAGAAGCCACTTCTGCTAGCTGACGACAATAACTGCTCTGGCACATCGAAACTGGGGTGCCTGCAGTGGGGAATTTATGAATAGGCAAACCTATGCACGTGCCTAAGGTGGAGATTTGGAGGGGCGGTCAAATTTCGGTGTAACTTCTTTTTAGATAATGATGTTTATTGAATGTTAAATTAAATTTAAAAATATAATATTTTTATGTACAATTTTACGATTGTTTAAGCTTCAGAAAACATTTGCCGCAGGATTGGCTCCAGTTTCTTCCAAGAACTGACCTTAACACATGTTGATGTCGCCTTTAGCGAGTATGTGTGTTCGTCAATTTCAAATTGTTCGGCTAAAAGATCATTTTCGGTTTCGAAGCGTGTCAAAAACTACTTAAGATCAACAAAGCGAAAGTAGATTGTATTCACTTTCCATTTTAGTATAGAAAAAGATACTATACTAAATAATATAATATAATAATATAAATAAAATAATGCTCAAACAGATGGTGATATTAACAAATTTGCAAACCAAAAAGTTCGACGAAAGCAAAAATTGCACAATTGTAACATTATACTACATTATTAGTCATTGTAGAATTCACGACCGTTAGTAAATTGTGGGATATTGATCACGGAATCGGTCAATTAATAAAACACATTAGTTTGCCAACGTTTCGGAATATGTAATTCCTTCCTCAGGGCTTACTAATATACAAAATGGTCAAACTTCATGTCTGCCTACAGACAAACTCTAACATGGAGTTGCTAAAACACACAGGTCCATTGCAAAATCCGATCAGGGCTACGGCCCGAAAGTCAGTGAATGAAAAAAAAATCATTCATTCACAAACATTTTTTTTCATTCACTTACTTTCGGGCCATATAAACAAATTTCTATCAAGTGTTTTATACATCTGAACCCATAATTCTTCTAACCAAAGAACATGCTTTTTTTTCCGCGAACCGGCCATCATTGGGCTGAGACTTGAATATCGGGGTAGGTGCATGTTACTTTTTGTCAGGAGGAATCTTGCAATTTAATGCAGATTTCATTGTTACTTCATCTTTGTCCGTCGTTCAATTTAAACATTTTCGCACAATATGGCAAGTCTGTAGGATTAAAGCTTTTTGGATGGTTATGTAGATTCCTTTTGATAATCCTATTTTTGTAAGACCTGAAGCAAATCGGTCCGTCACCACTCCTGTGGCTGAGATGATTATTGGCACTATTTCAACCTTACTCAGTTGCCAAACATGTTGGATTTCTGCTGCCAAATTCTGCTATTTTGAAATCTTCTCCGATTCTGTCTTATTCAGATTTTTTGTCAGTGGACAGCCTACATCTATGATTGTTGCATACTTTTGTATTTTATAGTGATCAACTACTATGTCCGGGCGATTATAATCCACAGTTTTATCAGTGACAATAGGTCTATCCCAGTAGAGTACTTTTTCACTATTTTCTATAACTATTTCTATTCTACACTATTATTATTATTATTTTTATTATTATTATTATTATTATTATTATTATTATTATTATTATTATTATTATTATTATTTTAAGGAAGAGGAGCGCGTTCTCCGCAGCGTGGAAGATGACGTCGCGGAGCGTGTGAGGAGATCACCTCAACGCGAACGCCCACAATCGCCCAATCGCCCAATTCGTCCCCGCCCACGCCCACGCCCACGTCCGCGCCCACGCCCCAACCCACGCCCACCCGCGCCGCCAAATTCCCCCACTGGACGGCGCGGCTGAACAGAGCCTGTGGCGTATACAGTACTTCTTGCAACGAATTTGAAACTGGAAAGCTCATATTGCATTCAAATGCTTTGAAATACTGTGAATTAAGAAATGTTTATTGACGTTGTTTGATTGTTTTTATTTACATTATGGAATACAACACGATATCTACTACAACTACTGAATTTATTCTTTGAAATTACTGAAAAATTACTCATCGACTCTAGACGATATTTTAATGAATTTTCTCATAAATAATTGTATTATTGTATAATTTATTTCTGAATTGATTTGCTTGTTTTATTCTGTAAATAAAGACTTGTCGCCCATAAACTTGGGTTTTATTCTACTTCCTTTTTTTTATGCTACAAAACTGTTTCAGCCCATCATTGATACCTCACTCCAAACTTTTCTTTATTGTTTTCTTTTCAAAGATCAACAAGCTAGTAAGTCCGCTTTCTTGGGTAACGTCTCTCAGAACATCCACTGTCTATAATAATTTATTCCTAATTTAAACATTTGTTCTCTCCTCTGCACTACATACTTCAGAGAGGTTGGAAATGGATTCATCATCCATTATAAGATCCTACGAAGAAAATCATGTAATGGCTATACTAAGTAGAATCAAAAGATGTGCATTATAAATATTGACTAGCTACTTATTTATTAACTAATTAGTGGATTTTCAATATAGTAAGACACGAAGAAAATATGCTAGAAAAGGTAACAGAGGCCTAAAAATCCATGCCAAAAGGCAAAAAATGAATTTGAAGTAAACACAACCAGTTTATCACGGTTTAGCCAAATTGTCACCATTAGCCAACATTTAGTCAAATAATTGCCTGCAACGTCGTTGAAGTTTCGTTTGCTGCTTGGTTGACTTGGTATGTTACAATACACAGATTTATACCTAAAGCTAGGATTAATAAGAAAGTTTAAGTCAGGGATTTCCAAGGGGGTCGATATAGGCCAATTTTTTGAAGGGGGACAATGATGGTTAAGGGTTTGGTTGGGGGTGTCAATAGCCGAATATGAAATGGCGCCTGATCAGAATAAGTAAGATATCATTGAATTTAAAAACTATTAATGAACTTAATAAACTGTTTTCTGATATAAACTAACTAAAAGTATGATAATAAATCACAAACACGCTTCTTTCTTTTCCTATCCGTCGTTCATCCTGAGGAAAGAGGATGTTTAGAAAATTCAAGAAGTTATTCTTTAATAACGATAATCTATCGAACAAGAAAATACTCTTCGCAATACACAGAGGAAATGCAATGGCCAGTTCTTAAAATTCACTCTACATTTTGTTACCATCCCGTTTCAATGAAGATTAGAAACTCAGCTACTCAAATGCGGAAGCGTCTTCGATTATTTACCAGAATGTTGGTGTAGAAAATTCTTATCTTAAAACAATTGTGTGCAATTCTGTGTCGTTATTATGGATATTATAGGAAATTATAATGGGGCCGATGAAAAAAACTATTTGTTTAAGAAGAATCGATGAGTGAAAAAGGTTGGGAATCCATGGTTTAAGTTTTTAGTTTCGGATTGGCTTACCTTTCAATAGGATTTATTAATTTATTATGTTTTAGGAAGGGAATGTAATTTTAAAAGATTACACTGGGAAGGAGGTTAAACGTATGGCTATATTCGTCCAATATTTATATTAGTAATTATATTTGATAGTTGCATGTCATCTTGAATTATTGAATACTTCCAATAATATTTCTTTATCTTATTACAAACACACATTTAGGTTTGGTTAGAGCGGTGAGGGCTTGAAGAGGATTCGACAACACTCATCTATTTTTAATAAAAAATATCATTTTTTAAAATTTTTTTTTATATACGCCATGATACTTATAAATTAACGTAAAAAATCCATTACATTGGAGATTTAAAGATACCCTATAGAAGAGAGAAGCATGCGATTGCCGATTTGAAACACAAAAATGCATTGAAACAGTTTTTTCTTCGTTAGCTATGAATTTGTTATTACAAAACCAATTTGAAATTTGCTGATCAGGGTTTACAGTGAAATACCTGAAATAATCTTTGTCAACATAAATGATTTCTTCAGTAATTTATTTTTTTAATTTGTTCGTCTACTTTCACGCAACGCGTCTTCATGCCCCTTGGGGGGCGTTGAGCACTTTGCGCTTTTCGGAGGAGTAATCCTCCATTAATTACAGCGCTTTTGGAGGAATCCTGCGTTAATATTATGGCCATCACGTTTCGGCGCAGTCAGTTGTCAAGATGACCGCCAGGAAGCATGGCGTACGCGCCTCCCACCACGTGCTCCTGCGTCACTATCCAGCGGCCTCAACTGGGAAGGAATTAGGAAAGGGATATGACCCTTTCCTAATTTAGGGTTTAGGACACTTCACAGGAGTTGGACTAGCCCTTATAAAGCAGCCAAGCTTCAAAAGAACAAAATTTACATGAGATTCGACGGGAATCGACCCCGGATCTCCGCGGTGAAAAGCGAGCGACTTCGCTCTGAGCCACGAGATGGCCACTGCGCCGCGAGATTACTGAATGACTTCAGTTATTTCACCATTTAATTATAGACAACAGCATTCCCTCCATTCAGATCAAAGTTTATTTTTATTTCTTTACAACTATAGATAAATACGTCAAAATATTAATTCAATTATTACAAGTACCACTAGTTAGATCTTTATAGGCGTCCTTACGGTTTCTCATATCTGCTTTCTTAGTGAGGGGTTGGCGTTCAGCCGCGCCTGGCGGGAGAGTTTGGGGGCGCGGGGGGGCGCGGGCGTGGGCGTGGGCGCGGGCGCGGGCGGAGTGGGCGTGTTGGGCGCGTCCACGTCGGGGCGTTGGGCGAGGGGGGCCGTTCCTGCGGAGACCTCTTCACCCGCTCTTCAAATTCCCCTTCCAAGTCCTCTTCAAGGCCGCGGCGATGGCGTTCCTGCGAGGCGAAAAAGTTGCTTTTCAGACTTTTCATCGAAAAGGTAGTAAGAAGTTTTGCCAATGGTGCAGACATAGTATTAAGTTAAATTCTCAGAGAATTTATTTATTTATTTAGACAAAAACAGTCAAAAACTGTATGTGACGTATGGGGGAGAAAATCATCTGCTCACACTTTCTTGAGTTTCAGAATTCCTTCCCATCAATTTAACTATTAATAGTTGAAAGATGAAAAATAATAATAATAATAATAATAGTAATAATAATAATAATAAATTTAAAAAATCGAGAGATTAACATTTCAAACACTAGATATTTTCATTAATCATTAATCAACTTTATTCATTTAATCATAATTTCATTAATCATTAATTCATATTTTCATTTCATACAATGGTCTATTATACCCTTGTATACGAATCTTGAATATAGGACGTTTTAGAAAAAATCCTGTTTCTATTAATGAGTCATGAGAAGACAAACATATCACTGTTCTCATGACTTCAATCACCTGTAGAGGTAATATTTTTAAAAGGAAAGGAAGGGTAGAAAAAAAAAGGAAGAAAAACGTTCCGTAAATAAAATCTGCTCTAAAAAATAAATGTTTTACTAAGGTCTATTCTTTAAATAAGTGTACATTTTACTCCAAAAACGTGTGGTTTTCACTTAATATCTGCTTAGAGTTAATGTAATTTGTATTTTTCTGAAAGAACGGAGCCAATTTTTTTACCTTCTATTTTTTACAGATAGAACAAAGGACACTTAAATATTACGCAAGACACAATTTTCGTTGAACACCGTGAATTTTCGAAATTGGCGAAAGGTAGAAATAATTCGATAAAGTACATGGTGTTGTAGCATCACTAATTCTATATGTAGGTATGATTCTTTTATGTGATGTTTTTACAAGTTTCGCTGTTTTAATGTGATGTTCTTACAAAATGGAGTGAAACAAATTTCAAGATTTAATCACGTGAATATAGTATAATAAAAAGGGATGAAGGTTCCAGCAGAAAAAAATAGCTATGAAATTACTTCTACTCTCAGTAGATGTACTATTCCAGACGCTCTTAACTGGACGAACGAAAAAAGTCTGAAGCACTCCTTGATCTCAAAAAGAAATGTAATAAATGTCTGATAGCAGAAGTCGCTTCTCTGAGACGAGCTCACCAGCGCCTGCTCCTCGGTGAGGGAGCTGAGCTTATATTGATATTATATTTTTAAATTCAATTTAACATTCAATAAACATCATTATCTAAAAAGGAGTTGCACCGAAATTTTACCGCCCCTACAAATCTTGCCACCTTAGGTACGTGCATAGGTTTGCCTATTCATAAATTCCCCTCTGCAGGCACCCCAGTTTCGATGTGCCAGTGCAGTTATTGTCGTCAGCTAGCAGAAGTGGCTTCTCTGAGCCGAGCTCACCAGCGCCTGCTCTTTGGCGAGGGGGCTGAGCTTATATTGATATTATATTTTTAAATTCAATTTAACATTCAATAAACATCTTTATCTAAAAAGAAGTTCAACGAAAATTTACCGCCCCTCCAAATCTTGCCGCATTATGCACGTGCCTAAGTTTGCCTATTTACAAATTCCCCACTGCAGGCACCCCAATTTCGATGTGCCAGTCAGTTATTGTCGTCAGCTAGCAGAAGTGGCTTCTCTGAGCCGAGCTCACCAGAGCCTGCTCCTCGGCGAGGAGGCTGAGCTGGGCGTCGCCCTCCTGCAGGGCATCGCCTGCAGCGCCTGCAGCCAAGGACACGAGCAAGGCGGCCGCCAGCAGCAGCGGCAGCAACAGCAGCGCCACCCTCATCCTGCAACCGCCACCCCTTCACTCTCTCCGTCCTACTCATTACTCCGTCCAACTCCGTCCAAATCGTCTTTTCACGTTCGTGAGACAGTAAACGACCATACAAATTATTGGCACATCTTAATATCGTATACCTTTAGATCTGACAAAATTACATAAAGGGGGTGTAAAAAGACTTATTTCACGCGTTTGTTTTACGCACTTAAGGAGTCTACATTTCGAACCGGTACTTGTGTTCATGCCATATGACGGGCAAAGTGTAAGAAATTTGTTTCAAGAGAAATGAATGGCAAGAAGCCAATATTTTAATGCACGTTTAAATGTTTCCACTATGAAATCCCTTCAAACAGATTCCTATTCAATACTCAAGAGCCACCTCTTCACTCTCTCACTCCCTCGCACTCGCAGTCGTATTCGACTTCCTCTGAGACGTAGCAGAGAAAAACCAGTCGACTGAATGGACGTACATTTTTGGGGATTTGCTGTCCCCGAAATTTTTTTTACTGTTCTTGAATCTATCGGTCTACCGCGTTATCGCTTGTTCACATGTCGGTCTAGATGTTTAATTGTATATGATTCTAAACCGCAATCGCAGATTTTTTAAAATAATCAATCTGCGTTAACTCAAGAACTTCTGATTTTTGGTGGAATTATTTATTTTGGGCCAAATTTCTAATATTCTACATTCCATTTTAACAATATGTGTTCTGGTACTATCGCTTCGTGAGACAACAGGGCCCTGCCAATGGCATCCCTGTCTGATAGCCATGGGCTTGGGAGACCTGAGGTAAGTAAGTCGCAAGCCCTTACCCAATCTGTTTGGCATGCGAGCAGCTCACTGCGAGCAGCTCACTTTGGCACACAGTTAAAATAACTGAGGCAAGACAGTTATGAAGAGCTACACAATTTTTCCTTAACCGAGAATAGAACAGGATCGCTGGCTAGTCTTGAGCCACAAGAGGGCTTTTAAGAGTTTGCATGTATTTCTGCTTCACTTTCACAAGTATTGCGCTACGTAATTCCCGCTCTCACAATTAAACGTACACCTTTACTACCTTTAATGGTACTATAAATTCTTCTCATATGAATATTTCTAGAGGTAAAAAAAATAATTTTTGATATTTCAGGTATCCTGGAACAACTAGTTTAATTTGAATGCACTTTATTAGTGTTTTATGGGATGTAACATTAAATATTTTGTGTGTTGCATACAAATAAGCGTTGCACAGAAATGAACGTACACCATCAGAAGTGCGGTTTGAAATGTACCCGTTGAAATGTTTCCCTGGACACAAAGTAGTGACAAACAGAATAGTCGATGGTCAGATTTGCGGAGGGCAACTTCAAATTGAAGAAGGCCCCGAGAAGGGAAAATACGGTGAAAGAACGAAGACTTGTTGTGAATTTAGCCATGAGGGGTAGATCACTACAAGGTATTGCGAAGACTGTCAAAACCAAACCACATTCAGCTATTCACGATATAGTAGACAAATCCAAGATAAATTAATAAAACCTGTAGATGCTGAAAACCGATATTCAAAGAACGAGATAAAAGAAATATTATCAATCGTATCATTAGGAGTCGTCGCTATGTTTCCTTGAAATCTTATGTGCAAACTCAAAACTTGAAATTAAAATGTGTATATTTTATAATCAATACACCAATGCAAAATGTAATTGAGTAATATCGATAGAAGTATTTTAAATTCTTCTTAATTTAGATCGTCAAGCTAGCTAACTGAAACACGAAAACGTACCGATTTGTGACATGAAATAGAAGAAATGAGTAAGAATTCTGTACTCCGATAACGAAATCATTGTAAACTCAAGAAACAGACCATAAACAAATTATTATAGAAGTTGTTTTTTATATGTGACATGTGTCCGTTCTTAGACAGTAAGGGATTATGAACTGAAAATATTGAATTCTTCTCTTTGCCGTGTTCTTTTTTTAACATATATATTTCTTACCAAGTTAATCAGTTTAGAGATTAATGTTCCTCATCTCTGTTTATTTGTTCATCAAATGTTTATTGCTATTAATTCATATACAGAGTATCTGAAAGTTACTGTGACAATTTTCGAAATTTTATGAAGTTAATAAAGTGTTTTGAAAAAAGTTGTCTTCCAGAAAATTGGGTTTAAATGTCACTTTCGGGGCGCGATATGCAACCAGACTGCCGCGCCACAGCGTAACAAACACGGAACCCGAGTTCAAGGCATTTAGAAATAAAAATCTCCTGAAATGCCAGTATTATTATTTTTTAGAATAAATTCAGCGAGGTTCAGCGTCTTGTGCTTTAGACTGCCACACACAATCCCTTGCAGATTGCTTAATGTAATGACATATTAAAAGGCGCTTTGTTACTGAAATGTTTTATTGGAAACTGACCATGTGCTAAATGTACATCCCTTTATTCCAGCAGAAGAATTAAAAAAAGATTTGATACCATTTTTCTGAATGTTTTAATTTTTTTTTTTTAGTTTTTATATCCTCCAAAATTAAAAGTCCCGTTTTCAATTCGCAGTGTCTCCAGTCATGGTGGTTTGTTGGGGAAATGGTCTTCTTGGAACAAATTCTGTGTATGTTTTTGGCACAAGAATAGTTCACAGACAGATAGGCAGGCAGTCGTTTCGAAGAAAACAATTTTTCAGTATCAGGAACCTCCAAATTTGTATTTCCGTCCAACTCTTGACATCCATGTTTTGCAATTTTACATAACTTTCTCTAAACAGCGTATATGAGACAGTAATTTGGCGCATTTTTCCCTTAACTCTTTTATTTAAGCAATATCTAGTCCTTTTAAATGCAACGGTGAAAGTGTATTTTGTAAATTTAATCTAGCTCCTTGCTGTGTCTTATTTCTAAGCGCTTACAACCACTCACCTGTACCGTTTCAATGAACTTCCAGCAATGTAGTTTCTCTAATGAAGTCAACTGCTGCCGGCAAGACTCGATAGCACCTTAAATACTCTCCCTCTGCAATAAGAGAATATCAAATATTCTCCTCAGAATCTTCTCTCCCTCTCGAAGATTTTGTCTTCCTGGAAAATGCCCCCTCACTCGCAGTTTTTCGTTGTTTTTTTTTCTCTCGTATTACATTTGTGAAAGGTCTTCCTCCAATGACACACCTTTAATGACACCAGAGTGTTATAATCTGTTGTGCTTCCTGACGATGATACAATGCAATTACTATTTCTACGAGTATTTCCCCCTTCTGTTTTCCGTGTTGGTTTTTAAATAATTACATACTTTCTTATTGTGTATCTTTTTTATTATTTCATTATATTCAAAGAACTCGGTGGCGTGGCTGTCACCTATAACAAGAATCTAGAACTGCATCCCTCCCGTTTCTACCCTTTCAAACTATATATTTCCCTTCATCATTTTTTTAGACCTCGTACTCCAAAAGAACTGAATCTGCAAATTCTTATGGTTAATACGGTTGTTAAGGCAGGGTTTCAATAAATGAATCATTGTCATTTGACAAAATAGGATTTCTTGTTTCTAGGGCATTTATCCAGCCGACCGTCGGTTACCCTTTACGTCCCGGTGGAACGCATAATCAACCATACATAGACACCAACACATTTGCGGGCTCCTCTGATCTGGGGTCAGCAGAACGCGAGGCCCTCCGCAACAAATATACGTACATGAATGATAAGTCATGCCCAAGGCGAGACTCGAACCGGTGACCCTTTGGACCGACGAGCTGAGTCGGAACCCGCACTTATCCACCAGGGCTATTCAGGTCGTTAGAAACTGGGCTACATATGGTACGGAATATGCTGTTTTCATTAAAAATAATAACTGAATGTTCTTTATTTGCCAGCCGTGTGAGCTCTGTTATCATAAGAATGACATCTACAATTTACGGAATTTCAGCCGCATTCACCAACTTTTACAAATCTGGTTACCAATGGCCTTTGCTCAAAGACACGATTGATGTACATTTCAAGTTACCTACTTTCGTTTTCAAAACTTTATCTCGACCTCATGCATTCCTCTCCTTTTGTTTCTTGAGATTTACTTTTCCTCTTTTTCACATCTCCCTGTTCACATTCCCCATCGTTTATCTATATCTATATCTATATCTATATCTATATCTATATCTATATCTATATCTATATATCTATATCTATATATCTATATCTATATATCTATATCTATATATCTATATCTATATATCTATATCTATATATCTATATCTATATATCTATATCTATATATCTATATCTATATATCTATATCTATATATCTATATCTATATCTATATATCTATATCTATATCTATATCTATATCTATATCTATATCTATATCTATATCTATATCTATATCTATATCTATATCTATATCTATATCTATATCTATACTAATATATAAAGACAGAAGTGCGTTGTCTTACAGCGCGGTAATCTCTGAATTTACTGAATCAATTCCGATGAAACTTTTGTGCTAACATCCTTTAAAGGCCTGGAGTACTACAGGCTATGATTTACAAACATAAACCGTAATATATTTTCAAAATAATTACTTTTCTGGACATTTTTCGCCTAGCTTTACATCACAGATTCAAGAGTGCATCAATGCCAATAGTTTAGCTGTGCGCCACCAGAGGATGATGTCTGAGTTCTGCTACTGATTTCATCAATGTCCAGAATTATTACGAAATTCTTTGGAGTTTGAATAAGGTTATGCAATGTCCCTGTGTAAACATTTGAAAGAAAGCTGTAACTGAAGTGGTGAAGAATGTCTATGTTCATGCATTGCTCTTTGTCCGTGTTATATACAAAGTGGCAAGAAATCATTGCGAGTTTGAAAGTGTTTAATAATTGAGGTGAGTTGAGAGAATAAAAAGTACAATAATATACAGTGCAGAATATACAGTAATGTACAATGTACAATATATAGATATCGTATACAATCTAAACATCTTCGTTTACAGAAATTTGTGACAGCTGAATTGTTTATCGAAACGAGTGTCACAATTGTCAAAACAAATTACAAATGCCAAGAGATGGGCAGTCTACTAAAATTTTGAATCGGCTACTCAGAGGGACGATAGACTTGCTGAAGTACTCACTCGTCCCATTGAAAATAATACTGCAAGATGGGGAGAAATGTGGATAATTCTCTAAGTAGTAGGGCAGCTGTTCATTAGGACTCCCAATTTGCTATTTACACATTTCTTAGGTTCAAAATGGTAAAATGGAAAATATGTATATGTTTTCAATACATCCAGTAACATTTTTTCGTCAATATGCGAAGGAATTTTGAACAGTGGTGTGTAATTTAGGAATGATCATTTACATATTAAGACTAATCTCTACAGTTGTCTGTCATATTAACTGCAGTTGTACTTTTTCCATCTGTATGTGAAGAAGTTTGGTGCAGTGGTTGGTAATTAAGCAATGATCATTACAATATTAAGACTAATCTGTACAGTTGTTTTGCATGTCACTTGCTCCTAATGAATGAACTCTTATATATTTTTCAATAAATAATTGAAAAAAATAATTTATCTAAAATTATTTTGTCTAAACAAATAAAAAATCTGTGAGTCCTTTGTTTCTATCAATCAGTACTCATGTTCATATTGGGAAAATGGAAAATGTTTGTGTGTTTTCTGTCCACCTAGTAAAAGGTTTTCTTCAATAAGTGAAGGAGGTTTGTGCATTGATATGCATTTTAGGAATGACCATTTACATATTAAGACTAATCTGTAAAGATGATTGCGTATCAATTGCTGTTCTACCTTTTTCTTCTATAAGTGAAGAAGTTCAGTGCAGTGGATGATAATTAAATAATGATAATTTATTTATTAAGACCAATATATGCTGTAGTTTTGCATATCAATTGCTCCCAATAAGTAAATTCATCCATACTTTTCTATACAAAATAGGGAAGAAATTAATTTATCTAACAAAACTTTTTTCTCAGCAAATAAATAAACCTGAGAGTTCTTGATTTCTATTATTCAGCTCTCCTGTACAAATTGGAAAAATGGATAGTAATTTATGTTTTTGTAAACACAGTAAAAGTTTTTCTTCAATATGTGATGGATTTCTGTGCAGTGGTATGTAATTTAGGAACGATCGTTTACATATTAAGACTAATCTTTAAAGTTGTTTTGCATATCAATTGCTCCCAATGAATGAGTTCATTCATAATTTCATAAAAAAAATAAGCAAAAATTAATTTGTCAAAAAATATTTTTGTGTAAGCAAATAATATCTGGGAGTTCTTGGTCTCTATTATTCATATTTCAGGATTCATAATCACTTGAGATAACACAACTATATTAGCATAATTATTTTATGTGGTTCAGTGCATTGTCAATTTATTATTTACACATAATGTACTGTTGGTGAATCATTAGTTTGCTAATGTATCAGTTGTATGATGATATGAACAAATGAGTTTTATACCACATTACTAGCACATAGGACATTAAACATATATTTTTGTCGTCTTCAGAATTATAAAAACTGGTAATTATGTATCAGAATAGATACGAGTATTTTCATTTATTTTTATGATTATGATTCATCAATTAAGTTTCGTAATCTATAACTATTACTCTGGATCTACCTACTACCGTACCCGTGCATGAACTTCCGCATGTTATACTCAGCTTAAAACAGTAAGTCCCTCCAAGGTCACGAGTTGACAGATCAATTTCAAAACTTTCTTTAGGAATACAATAGAAGAAGAAGTATAAAAATAGGATACATTTTACGTGACAATTTATTGATAGTGTTGGAATATTATATACAAAAATTATATATGAGAGTCTACAAGTATTTTATTTTGTAGTTTAGATTTGTTTATTGCTTTTAGTTATAAAGTGAATGTTTAGAAGTTGGAACTTTAAATAAGAAAAATGTAATTATTTGTGGAAAAGTGAGCGAGGTAATCCGGAAATTTCCAATTGGAGGTCAAGAGGGCAGCTATCGTGGCGTGGCCTAGCAGAGCGTGGCACGGAGTAGGGCGGAGAAGGGATTCAATGGAAGAGATAGAGGTAGGTCCCGCCGCAGGGCAGGAAAAGATTGAATTACTCTTCCTGTATAATAATTTACTGTATAAATGCCCGAGCAACGCCGGGCGCTTCAGCTAGTACAATATATTTAGCGCAACCTTTGATCTGCTATCATTTCATCTATCATTCCTCTCTACTCCTCTTTTCTCCTCCTCCCTCCGCGTTCATCAACAAAAATTCTGGGCAGGGTGGTTGTGTGCATTATGTTTGTTTTTTTGTTTTTTGTTGTTTTTTTTTTTGTTTATTATAGTAGCATCAACCAAAGGTTCTTAGCGATTTTTCAGTATTTTACATATTCATATTTGATCTTACATTATTTATATATACATATATATATATATATATATATATATATATATATATATATATATATATATATATATATATATATATAGCACAAAGTTTACAATAGAAATGAGGTACAAAATAATAGTACAAAACTTGACATCCAATCATGGCTGGTATGATAATATGTACAGAGAACCACTTATATTTTATGAAATATATTAATGTTCTGACAAAATCTTATGATTTCCTGTTGATAGGACTTGCAATATACAACTGCTTCGAATTGTTGCTCCGGTGATAGGCCATCTCTTTCTTCCTGGAACTTAGGACAAACGTTCAAAATATGAGATACCGTTAGTTTATATTACTTATATATACTTATTATGTTTGTTTTTATGATTCTTTAATGTATTGAGATTTGTGTTAACATTTGATGGTATCATTAAATTAATATTTTTCGTAATTTATTTTCGGACACATTTTCGGTGTTCTCTAGTTCCAGTAAGGTCCAAATTTTTTCTTTACATTTTTGGTAGGGTTAGTGCCAAACGGACCCTCTATGACGAAATAAACGCCATATTGCTTTGTTTTTTTTTTCTTCAAATAATACAAAAAAAATTGACTTGTCTCTCACGTCGGTAATATTTACATTAGAGGCGATTTTCTCACGTTATCGTATTTATGTACTTTATTATGTGCTTTAAATAATGTCAAATAAAGTTTCTCGAAAACTTAACAGTTTTCTGTTAAAATGTGCTCAAAATTCCGCATTTTCAGAAACGCTCAAACGCCATTTTCTCAAAAATGGCTCCAAATTTATTCTTCAATCGTTTCCAACGGATACCATTAATGGCGCAATTTAAAATGACGTAAAGTTCATATTCTATTGTTTGTTTTTTCAAAAATTACATAAATGTTTTTTTTTCAATATCTCTCACGACGTTAATATGCACATTTAAATATATTTATATACATTATTCAATTTATATAAAAATTCAATAATTTGTGAGTGGAAGTTTTTTAAATTAATTCAAATTATTTTTTTCGATAACTCAATAGATTCCTGTGAAAAAGAGCTTCAAATTTCGCATTTGCATTAAAGCTTAACGCAATTTTCTTAAAAACGACTCCATATTTTTCAATGAAAATTGCTATTTAGGACAACATTTTAGCCTTCTTTAATATTCGTTAAATTATATTTCGGTTCCACCATTTGGAAACCGAAAAGTTGAAAATTTGTTTAAAAAATGTACTTGGGGTGACGATAGAGGGCACCTGTCCAGAGAACCTTAGCAGCAAGACCTTAAAGCCAGTCCATTATTTTGCTTCGAAAAGACTAATCAATACAATGTCGTTAGCTTCACTATGCGCACGTGAACTTTCCTTTTGCCATTTTTCAATATTTCTTGAAGAAAATTCTAGTTTTTGAATGTTTCGAAATTTGTTGTTATTATTGTTATTATTATTATTATTCAACTATTAATAGTTAAATTATTGGGCGTTTTGAAACCTGCGCTTACGCGCGAGGCGAATTTCTCAACTCGATCAGGTTCCTGCTCCTTTAAGGTACATAAACCACAAATCCTGCTAAAAAAAATATATACTTTTTAGGTGACGATTGCAGAGGAAACGAGGAGCCTGCCACTGTTGCGTAGACACCGGCTGGCGTTTTTTAGCTGCCGAACACTGCGCATGCGGATATGAAACAAAACGAATAGATGACGCGCGTGAAGATGCATAACTATCTCCTGAAGGGTAATCTCTCCCACTCGCACTCACTGGGCAGACAGCCGCAGGGAGTCTAGGCTCCCGGGAGGCACGGACTTGTACCGCGATGCACATCCGAGTCTCGCCCAGGTAAATTCACATCACCTGACGTTGTGGGAAAGTAGAAATGTTTGTGAAATGTTTGTTCGTGTTTTCTTTATGAAACAATTAATGAAGCTAAAGATTTAGTGTTATAGAGAATGTCTCACTGGATATGCGCCAGTTCCTAACTTCTGAACGGTTCACGATAACTAAATGCAGTTTTCGCTCAACAATGTGAAATCATGAGGCAAGTAATACACCGTGAAGATAGAAATAGTATAGATACATAGTAATATACTAGGTATACATAGTAATATACTATAAGCTAGAGTCTTGCAAACCATTGTTCAATAAATTAAGGATTCTTCCACTACCATGCATGTATATATTTGAAATAGTGGTCTTCACAAAGAGGATTCTCATGGAAAACAAAGGCACTTTTACTCAAAATTCTGATGTACACAACCACAACACTTGTCAAAAGGATAACCTACATATTCCCCATTCTCAAACTACCCTTTATCAAAAAAGTATGCCGATCGAAGGCATTACACTTTAAAACAAATTTAGCCATGATATTAAAGACATAAACACATTATATACATTTAAAAATAAATTGAAAGCTCCTGCTTAACAACATGTTCTACAGTGTGAAGGAATTTACAAATCACAACACTACTTCCCTTAAAAAAACATAAATAAAAATTCTTATCCTATTTGACTTTCTGTTTCATGTAAGGACGGAGTATGCCAGTTCTTTTTTCTTTGCTTCAGCTCGAATAGTCGTTCGATGTGTTGGTGGGATGAGGCGTTTTTCGCTATGACTGTTCACAAAATATTCGCTCCGATGTAACAATATCTATTTTCAAGGGTAAATCAGTAATAAATTGGGCTCTTATCTCTCATCATTTCCTTCGTCAAGTAATAATACTTCCAGCCGCGACAACATGGAGTGCGATAATTTGAATAACGATATTTCTCACCGAATTCTAGAACAAATAATGAAGTTACAATTATGTCCAGAAGCAAAACAAGGGGCCATCTCAGCATTTGCTCAATGGATCAGGAAAACTGGACGAAAAACCTGATCGAGATGGGGGTCATTGACCAAGAAGCTGCGTTAAAATACTTGTTACACGTCGTTATAATTATACAGTCCAAATGGTATGTATGATATAATTATACAGTCCAAATGCTATCAAACTATGCACTCTGTGATTTGGTGTAAGTTAACGAGGAATCTTTTTTGGCGTCATCCATCCCCATGAAAAATTTGAATATTATATTTTCATACTGCATCATTAAATGCAGGGACTCCCCACTATTACATGATTCACGACAGCTAAATGCTTGTCGAGTGAAAAGAAGAAGAAAGCACGCTTCATTTGTCGGCAAGTAAAAGCAATTCTATTCCACGGTCCTTCGACGTCATTGCGTGTAATGGCATCAAAACCTCGAAATTTTCGGACTTTTTTCAATTTTATGATTCAAAACTACGCTCCTTATCGGACCACTAACTCGCACGACAATTAAAAAGCGTTAAAATGTGCGTCAAATAAATATGCAACACTTAAAATATATTTAGTGGTAGGTCGAAAATCGACCTTTTTTTTTTTATTTTTCTACGATCATATAAAAGTAAACGTTTCCACGTACCGCTAAGGCTGCATGAAGTTCGACTTTTCTTAAAACTACTGAAAATCGTCACGTGAACCAGAAAAAAGAATTTTTACAGGCCTACGTCACTCAGCACATTTTTGTATAGCATGTATATTAAAACTGAATTAAGAAAATAAATCCCACATTAAGAACAAAACAAGTGTAAATAGCACAACATAGAACTTGTTCTGCACTAATAAAATACTGTCCTATTAATATACCTGCATAACGCAAAAAACAGGAATGAAGATAATCTTAATGGCCGCCGGCCGTTAAGAAATGACACGATCTTTAAATTATTTATTGAACTTCGAAAGAAAATAACAAACAACATAAGTAAAACAGACATAAACATGAATAACGCATACAAAAGTAATTATAAACAGTTGAATTTAATTATTCTCATTTTTACTTTCTCGTATTCGTACGTATATACGAAGTAATGTACGTAGTATAGAGAAAATTATGTAAAAACGGGGGATATTTGACAGAAAAAATTATTACCGGGCCCTGATAACGAAAAAGTAGATAAATCTATTTGCTAAATTAAGGAAACGAATCCTCCAACATGTGGTGTTACCAGAATCCACGTACTACTGTCAAACCTCGGTCGACCGTTCTCAGTGCGAAATCTCACAGACACTGAACCCGGATTGAGTAGATTGTCGAGAGAGAAAGAGGAGACGACACTGACCTTGCAGGTAAGCGATAAACGTGCACGTTCACCGCTTTCGAACCCTGTCTCGCCGGATTGCGAATTCCATAATTTCAAATCCTGTATTATCGATGACGTAAAACATCCAACCCAACCCAAAATTCGGTTTGATTGATTGATTTTTTCGTGTTTCCGGGCGCGTCAACTGCCTTGGTCATTAGTCCCGTTAGTGTAGTGCATGTTTTTTCTCGGGAGATGGCGGTTACCTTCTCCCGCTGGATGGCGAGATCCGGCGCCGACCTACCGTCGGCTAGTGGGGTTTCCCCCTCACCAGGACTCTCCCACCAGCGGGGCACCGCCCCAGCCGGCACAAGCTTTAAGCTCCCGACCGGTCTCCCGGAATATATGGTAGTGTAGTGCATGTTAGTGTAAGTGTGTGTATGAAAGGGGAGATGATAGAACAAGGAAGAGGAAGGAAAGATCGCGCCCGGTCCGTGGCCCGTTTGGTAGGGTACTGTTCCTGCATTCGCCTGGTGTTGATCGGAGAAACCACGGAAAACTACCGATCAGAGCAGCCGGCCGCTAGAATTCTCCTCCAGACAGAGACTGAATTCGACCTAGCTGGAAAGCTAGAATCGGAAATCCTGCCGCCGTCAGGACTCGAACCTAGGACCTCCCGGTCAGAGGCACTGCAGTGACCCAAAATTCGGATTACCCACGATATTTTAACAGTTTAGAAATAAAATGATAGGGGCCAAGGAGAAAATATGATTTAAGAAAATTTCGAATTAAAGAAGTTCGAATTATCCAAGTTTGACTGTCATAACATTCAGCTTTCACTTGCAATCACGTGTTTGTTCCATTGGTGTTGTTTTGTTTTGCGTTGAGCGATCCGGGTGCACCGTAGAGATCATCAGGCAGAGGACGCGTCGAGCAGATGGCGCTGCCTGAATGGAGCGGAAATTCCTGGAAGCCACTCCTCTCCTCTACTCGTTGAAGGCCACCCGTGCACACTTTCCTGATCCATTCTTCCTCCTTACACATTCGCGTGACAAGACGTTGCGCAAAATAATGCGCAATGTTAAATCGAACCAAAGAGTTCAACAGTTGAGTTCGACCGATGTAAGAAACGCAATCGATGGCGCCTTTTCCGGCCACAACCACAGGATGAGCCAGATCAAACCGTTTACTTTTTAACGACATTAGGCCGACGAAGCAAAAAAAATGTGGTTATGTTTGTAAACCGAGGTTTTAATCTAATTGTATAACCAAACCAACACAGTTATTAGTTTTATCGGTCGTTTCGTTCCATACTTTTCACTATACCACCTTCTCATATTAAATTAATTAATAATTACCTATTAAATAATATTTACATATTAAGTAATAATTACATATTAAATATAAAAATATTACATTACATGTGCTAAAACAGCACGTACTTTCACACAAAATTACGCTAAAACTACTCAAATTTTCCAAAAAAATTATACACAACATTCTTTCAAAATCTATCTTTAAGAAACAGATTTTAAGGGAAAAAATATCTATCTTCATAATTGTCGTTGTAAGAAGACGTTGAAAAAACTGAATTTTTGCAATTTTCGAAAAATCAGAGTTTTTAACGAAAATTAGACCTGCACCTTTCTCTTAAATGTCCTTCACACCATCCAGCAACAAAATTTAATCAAAAACGATGGAGCCAATTTTTAAGAATATTGAAAATTTCCCAGCGTCTTCATGTAAAGAATTCCCTAAAATTAAAATATGGTTTATTTATTTACGTCAAAAACAGTTCAAATTCAAGTGATCGCAAAACGCGATTTTCAGGCAATCATGTTAAAATCGATTTTCAAGGATAAATAAGCAATAAATTTTGAATTTTGAAAGTGTCTGATTTTCAAGGATAAATAAGCAATAAATAGAATGACAACATGCGATAATTTGAATAATTCTATTTCCCACTGAATTCTAGAAGACGTGCACAGAAAATGAAGTTACATTTATGTCCAGAAGCAAAACAAGGGGCCATCTCAGCATTTGCTCAATGGATCAGGGAAACTGGACGAAAACCTGATCGAGATGGGGGTCATTGACCCGGAAGCTGTGTTACAATAGTTGTTACAGGTTGTTTATACTCATTTATACAGTCCAAATGGTAATTAATGCATTATGTATCATTGTTAAAATTAATGCTACTTTTCTTGTGATGCTCAGTATAGTCTCTAATTGTATAGAAACAGTTATGCAGCAGAAACGATTTCACTTGGGATTTAAACTTTTCTATTGAATTTAATCGTTTAATGTCATCTGGCAAAGTGTTGTAAAATAATGTACATGTATTGTATGTGAATTTTTTGTAATGAGCTGCTGATACTGTCACCTGATGAATATGATTTCTACGTCGAGTGTTATAGTAATAGACTTCGGCATTTTCTGAAAATATATTCCCGCCCTTAAGCAAGTCATTTTTGACAAAACCACTGATTCGTAAATAAACAGACACGGTAATGGTAAAATTCCTAGATTAATGAAGAGAGGCTTACAAGAATCACGTGGGTGGGATTTGGTTATTATTCGTACAATTCGTTTTTGTAATCTAAAAGTCTGGGAGCTATAAGATGTATTTCCCCAGAATATTATGCCATATCTCAGGCGGGAATGAACATTCGCGAAGTATACACAACGAGCAGTATGAAGGCTGACTGAATTTGCAAGAATTCTGAACGCGTAGCATAATGAACTTAATTTTGTGTTCAATTCATTTAAATGGACGTTCCATTTAAGGTTTGACTGAATTGAGAGACCTAAAAATTTTGTTGCCTTAACATCAGTCAATGGTACACTGTTCATTTTCAATGGAGCACAGAATTGTTTATTTGAAATGGAAACTGCATTAAAACCGTTTTCTTTTCGTTTACTATTAATTTGTTATTTCGGAACCAATTTGAAACATCTGATATTGTACTATTTACGGTATGATTTAAGAAAATTTCGAATCGAATTATCCAAGTTCTGTCGCTTTCAAATCACGAAATACCGTCATTCGATGTAATGGAGCGGACTTACTCCCACCCGTGCACACTTATCGCGTTTACGCAATGTTAAATCGTTCAACAGGAGTTCGACCGATGTAATATGGCGCCTACAACCACCGGTTGACATTAACGAAGCCCGAGGTTGTATAACCAAAAAACACAGTTACGGTCGATGGTGCTAAAACACACGTACTTTCACACAAAATTACAGAAACAGATTTTAAGGGAAAAAATATCTAATCGTCATGAATTCAATTTTCGAAAAATCAGAGTTTTTAACGAAAATTAGACCTGCAAAATACACCATCCATAGCCAACCCATTTTCTTCATGTCCCTAAAATTAAAATATGGGTTTCAAATTCAAGGCGCCGCGGGATCAGCTAGATCGATTGGAAACCACAAATTTTACGGAATATCAGCTGAAGTTAACCGCTAGCTTTGTTCACAGAAAGATAAACGGACGAACATACGGATAGACGTTTGGCCGTCATTCAATTTTTCGGTATCAAGAACCCACAAAACGGATTCTGGCTGCATCATGTAATAGAGGATTTTTTTTCTAAATTTAGGAACTGAATTTATCCACTTTTTCGTTACTGGCCCTTGTAATAAGAGTTTTTCTGCCTAAAATTTGCCAGTCTTTTTCGCACAGTATTAATCACTTTCTCTCTACTGCGTAAGAGACAGTGACAAAGTAAAAATCATAAAAATAAGAAATATAATCTTGATGTATGAGGACTTATCCGGTTACTTTAGCCACAATCCATTTGCTTGGATTGTTCATATCCGGCGTCGGACTGTAAAACCCTTGACCGACCGATGGGAAACACATTTAAATCAGATCTAATCTCATTTCTTATTTGATCTAATATCGAGCAACCATTCATTCTCCTTAGGAATTTCATGTCTGATGTTTGTATTCCTTGTTGTTCTTTTGCTATTGATTGATTGATTGTTAGTGATTCCGGGCGCGTCAACTACTGAAGTCATTAGTTCCGTAAGAGTAGTGCATTTTTTTAATCAGGAGATGGCGGCTTTCTTTCCCCGCCGAATGGCGAGATTCGGCGCTGATCCCCCATCAGCGGGGCATCGCCCCAGCCGGGACAAGTTCTTAGTCACCAACTGATGTCACTGCATCGCCTCTGACCGGGAGGTTCTAGGTTTGAGTCCCGACTAGCTTTTTAGCTAGGTCGAATTCAGACGCTATCTGGAGGAGAATTCTAGCGGCCGGCTGCTCTGATCGGTAGTTTTCCGTGGTTTCTCCGATCATCACCAGGCGAATGCCGGAGCAGTACCCTAACAAACGGACCACGGACCGCGCGCGATATTTCCTTCCTCTTCCTTGCTCTATCCATTCCCCTTACACACACATACTTACATTAACATGCACTACACTACCACATATTCCGGGAGACCGGTCGGGAGCTTAGAGCTTGTCCCGGTTGGGGCGGTGCCCCGCTGGTGGGAGAGTCCTGGTTAGGGGGACACCCCGTTAGCCGACGGTAGGTCGGCGCCGGATTTCGCCATCCAACGGGGGAAAATCACCGCCATCTTCCGAGAGAGAAAACAGCACTACACTAACGGGACTAATGACCAAAGCAGTTGACGCGCCCAGAAACACGAAAAAATCAATCTTCTGCGAACACCTTGACCTTCAATTTGTCGAACTGGTTTCACTGGCGAGCACGAGAAAAAAGATTGAGCCGGTTATTTGTGTTTATTTTCTTGTGTACGTAGCTCAGATAGCTTACTATTCCTCTTTGTGAAAGAAACCATTAAGTGTGTCGGGACAAGGAAAATATTATGTATTTTCCGTCATCGATTTTACTCATTCTTCCTTGTAGGAGTTCATAGAAGTGATGCGTTACAATATCTGGAATTGTGTGAAGCGGGCCACATGCGAGATGGTTTTTATTTTTCCATTCATAAATTTACTTAATGGAGAAAATAATAATATCCATTTAATAATTAGAAATTTAGGGTCGCTGAATCTATGCCATACGCCATGGCTTTGAATATGGTAACTTACTGAAATATTAAATCAAATCGCTTTTAACTTTAAAATAAAAGAGAACATTTATATATAATAATAAAAAAATCTTGACTCAACATTGTTTGCAAACTGAAAGGAACAATACAACATATAATTAATTTAACAATTTTCAAGTAGAGTACCTAGGTAGATAGAAAAGTTACCTTCTTCATCTTTTAAATTACAAAAAGTCCTTTCTTTGTGTCCAAATCCACATGCTCGCTTTACTATGGATTCTCCCAAATATTCTAGTCTATTTACTTTTCCTTAATATTGTCCTCAAACAAATATACCGCCAATATTACATTGCCTTTCTTACATCCAAATTCTTCAGTTACACCTCTCTGACTGAAAAGTTTTAGGAATCATTTATGTCTTCATTCCAGAACGCCCATTTTGCCAGAACGCTCTCTCTGGTTGTTGATTCCGTCCGTCTTAAGTTGATCGTCTCCATGACATTGAGAGTATCGCCAAACTTCGTTTGGCATGTATATGTGTGTATGTGTATGTATATATGCCAAATGTGGAGGATATATCTCTAATTTCGACTTGTTACACATGTCAACGCAAGGCGGACTCGAATCCGAAAGAGTCCTCTGTTAGCAGCACCTATCACCCATCGGAGACAGATTTCCAAGCGCAGCACGCAAATCAAAATTTTGTCAATGTACTAGCTTGGATAGCTGGGAGCTCTGAGCTGACAGGGCGGCCCGATCCAGGCATTCTATGGGGAAATCGCCTTGAGGGCAAACTGTGTTCCGGCGGAGGCGACCAGCCTGTCTGCGTACTTGTGTGCCGATGGGGGGTGAGGATAAAAGGGAAAAGCTTAGGTGCCCACCCCGGGGTTCGCGTCCCCTGGTAGAACAAGAATTTGTGTGGAGTTGTAGAGGACGCAGGGTGCATACGCGCGATTTTTCCTTCTTCAACTTTGTCCCTTCCACTCCTCTTACACAAGCACTCCCCTTGCACAAGCACTCCCCTTACACAAGCACTCCTCTTACACAAGCACTCCCCTTTCAGAAGCACTCCCCTTACACAAGCACTCCCTTACACAAGCACTCCCCTTACACAAGCACTCCTCTTACCCAAGCACTCTCCTTACATAAGCACTCCCCTAACGCAAGCACTCCCCTTGCACAAGCACTCCCCTTACACAAGCACTCCTCTTACACAAGCACTCCCCTTACACAAGCACTCCCCTTACACAAGCACTCCCCTTACACAAGCACTCCCCTTACACAAGCACTCCCCTTACACAAGCACTCTTCTTACACAAGTACTTCCCTTACACAAGCACTCCCCTTACACTCATAACTATATACGCCCTGCGCTATCACATCCGTCAGCAGACCATTCAGAAGCTTAGAGCTGAAGGTTGAGAAAGTACCCCGCTGGGGAAGGGAAATCGCAAGGCTGCGTGTAGGTCGGCGTCGGTTCTTACGTTCCAACTGAGAGGGAGCACCACCACTTTCTGTCTATAACTTGCACTTCACTCACTTCACTTCACTTCCGTAAATTTAAAATGCTTTCCATGCTTCCGCTCGCCACAACGCCATAGCCGGCATTTGGCGGCGGCGATGGTGTAACGGTTAGCGTGTTGGGCTTTTATACCCAAGTTTGCGGGTTCAAACCCGATCGAAGCCGTGGATTTTTAAGGGCGAGAAAATCCTTCGTACGCCTTCCTTCGGAGGGAAAGTAAAGCCGGCTGTCCCATGTTAGTAGATTTACTGCGTGTAAAAGATCCTCAAGCCTAAATAAAGCCTCTGAGCTAAATTCAAATTGCCTGTTTCGTCACCCAAGTAATACCTTCTTTCTCCCCTAGTAGGTGAAAGGAACGTAAGGAAATTTGCGTAGTCAGACGGAAGAGCAGGCCTCATAGCCTGAGTCTCGCCACGTAAAATAAGGCATTCATTCATAGCCAGCCCACCAGGCAATACGTAAACAGTTCACGCAGCCGTGAGAAACGTTTTCTCCCAAAGACACGAGGGCATTTGTAGGGTTTGTAAACCCTTTAAAAATATTTATTGGACATTTCTAACTTTCTGCTAACTACCCGTTGTAATTTGATGTACCCGTTTATACAAGGCTTTTTAATGGAAAATAGAAACCAACCGGCGTCATTATTTTGGCAAAGTTATTTTTCTCTTTCTTGATACATTAAAATGTGAAAAAATGAAGAATGGAAATATTCAGTGCAATTATATTAATTAACGAAACTATTGGATAAAGTCACGTATAATTTCTCTAGTGATATGTTCAGGAAGCAATGCGCATGTTCAGGAACCGATGAAAGTGATACTTAAAAACTCATTGTTTACCCGCGAAACAATTACTAGCTATACTCCAAGGTGAACTTTGAATAAAAAACACTTATTACGTGTTATTCAATAACAAAAGCATCGCTCCAAATGTACAGCAGTCCATTTAATCACCACAAATTGTCCGGAAGAGAATTTAGAAAAGTGAGAAGCCTCCCTTTCTGTAAAGTGATGAATTCGTGCGTGTATGTGTGAATGCTTCACGTTGAATGACTTGGACATAAATTAATCAGTTTACATCCATAACACTCGCAAAAAAAGGAAAAAAAGGTTTTCAAGCCTTGAATGCAGAAACAACGCTGTTTGTCAACCACATCCGGGAAAAATTCATAGAGAATAATGCAAAATGAGCCAGTGAATGTTTGACCTTCCACGTTTCCTCTTTGTAGTATTCAATGTGAAGGCATAGACATGTAAAAACGTTGGTGTAACACGGTAAAAGCTTTGTTACCCTCTGCCATCGTTTTACATTCAGACGTAAAGGAAAATAAACTGCCAATTATAGGCAAATACATTACACTCACTGAAAAAAGTTCTGCTCCTAAATGTAATTTTATGATGGTGATTGTGAAGATAATGATGATGATGATGATGATGATGATGATAGAAAATAGTGCAATAAAAAAATTAAATTATTCAAAACATTGTAGATAGAGTAAATAACAAAACAATGGCCCATGGATCTCGGGAAGGTGAACAATAAGTAGGAATTTATAGGGAAGTCTCGCATACTATTTCAATCTCTAATTTTTTATGCGAGGACACAAGAGAAAGCTTTTCTTAAGCCCACAGCAGATTAGAAGAGGTCCGGGCTGTGACACCTCAGTCCTTTTTTCAGAAATAAAATAAATAATTTTGATGAATTAAGTTGACATAAACAAATAAATAAATAAATAAATCTATAATACCATGAGAAGTAACTGAAAGCTCGTTTCAAAGCTTGGGAACCGTATTACTCTTTAAATTGGGTTTCCAATTCCTATAAGTTTCTGTGGAGCTGGGGGACTAAAACATGTCTACTTGATGTTTTATAATTATTTTCGTTAACGTAAAATAAACGATTATTGTTATTAGTTTCTCGTATACCTACGATAAGCGTATCTATGTATACAGGATAAAACAATTACAAACATATTCAAGATCAAACCAATATTATAATATGGTAGTTTGTAATTGTCTAGCATTGAAAATGTGATCGGTTGACGAACACGACACGTTTGCTATTCATGAAATAAAATCAATGAAAATATAACCTAAGGTATAGTACGTATTCACAATCTTTTCAACCCTACAAATCAACAAGTTCATCAATATCATCACCAAGGATTAAGGATACAATCTACGATAAAGATGACTTCAATTATTGCATCCTTGAATAATGTCAACAACATATCAGCATTCAATAATTCTTATGATAGACTTATAAATTAATATCGCACATTTATAATTGAGAGGAGTTTTGAAATTTATAATAGAATATAGTTTTGAAATTATTGCATAGGCTTTATTTTTTACATTTTTGTATGTTTATTCCAAGTTAGTTTTGTGTCAATTTCTACACCAAGATATTTTACAAATGAATTTTTAGGTAACCAAGGAATGATGGAGCTTTGAATTTATAAAGAGGGCGGTGAAATTGTTTTACGAAGATTGAATATTTTAACTTAATATTTGCCTAAATTTATTTTGATTCTCCATTTTTAGCCCATTTAGAGTAAATGTAAATTATACAACATATTGTTGACGTTTTGGATAGGTTGGTTGGTTTTGGAGAGCCCGAATGATTCTTCATTCTGAGCTTCAGTTTTCTATCAACATCTACTAATAATAAGTATTAGTAGGTATTGTCTCTATACAAAGTCACTATTTCCACAATTTACTCGTAGTACTTTAGTTCTAGTTATATCAAAACCTGTAGGATACTGAAAACTTGTAATACTCGATATAACCAGTTTAAATCGGAACTGCAGAAACACAGATTCACTGCAGTTTCTAGGCCTTCTTCATTCTATGTCGGCCATTGAAGATCACGTTTCAGAGATTAATTTTACACAATACAGTAGTTCAGGAGTAGAAAATTGTAAGAATATGATATATTTATTCTAGTAGTTTATTACTTACAAAATGATTGTATTTTTTCGTTTTGTCGATCGATAGAATTGTTTTATAACTAGAATGGGTTTGTGTGGTGTTTTTTGTTGCAAAAGAAAATGTGCAAATCGTCGCATACCTACGTCAGTAGTTAAATTCTCTAAAGAAAAACCGCTAATTGATGTTACCTACCTATTGAACCTACATGTTGTGCTAATTTTAAATCCTTCATAATTAAAAGTCTCTTATTAATGGAGGCATTTTCTCTGTATTAAATGGTCGAAGAGTGTGCTTCAATAAATATAAAAATTTGTAAACTATTACTATCGTATGATTTTTTTCCCTCTCGCCAAGTTATCTTCCAGTAAATTCAATTAATGTAAGAAAATATCCTTAAGCATTTAACAAGAACGTTTATAAAGAAATGAGAATCGGATTATGTTGTATTAAGATTGGGATATTCTTAGCCAATTTTGAATATTTTGTATCAAAATATAAAAAAGCATCTTCTACACTCCTGTGCATTTTTGCTAGTTATGAAAGAAAACACTGTTCTTGCCATTTAAAATATAAGACATTGGCTACACTTCCATTAACATACATCCGTTTCAAATTAACAATAAGCAAAAGCGCGTTTTAAGCTACGCCTCTCAGTAGAAAACATTCCATAGATCTTTAAGAACCAGGATAGCAGATGTATGAAATGTGAAATTGACTAGTGAAATATGACAATTTGACGCACTATTTGCATTTGTCGTAGATGCTGTTATATATTAATCACTGCCGGCACCAACTTAAACCAACTCACAAACTCAACCAGCGAACAAAACCACAGCACTACCAAAATTGTAAATTCAGTTGAAACGTTTGCAGAAATTCTGACCTTTAAAATATATATATATATATATATATATATATATATATATATATATATATATATATATATATATTAATAGATGAAAGACAATAATTAATCACAGAACTTAAATGATTTACTTTATCGTGTTCGCTTTTTCACCTCGTAAGTGCATGAAATGGTAGCTCAAATGCCCCATACCGAATATGTCTATGAAACGAAATCATATGTTTTCTTTTCGTATTTACCACTTAGACGGACTTCACAAACATTTTCTTCAAACATGTAACTGGGATGAGAAAATTCGTATCATGTTGCGTAAAATATTCAAACCTTTGCTGAAAAATGTGCACAGGAAGATGTCAGAGAATTGCAGTAATTTCTGACAGAATGATATTATCGCACAATTTATGGCATATACAGGCTGGCGGAATTTGTGTCACGATTTTTTGTGGAGGAGATCACATGTTGTGCACTACATATAGACTTTCATTCGCACCCATCAGAACTTGTGAGTTGAGACTTCAATCGACGGTTTACAATGGCATCAGTTGCTTTTCTTTTCCAAATGTCATTGACTTGTATTTTGGTCATTACATTCTGGACCTTAGCCATCGGACAAGACCCAGCTCTTGGCACGAAAGCGCGAGGTAAAATGTATTCACTTCTTCCCCACCCTGCCCGAATTTCTCAACCAGGCACTGAAACAGGCTCCCCACTCAACAATTTGCAGAAGAATGAAAATTCTAAGTGCACAAGAACTGATGCAGACACAAGAGACGTAAGTAAATAGACTGTTCTTATTGAATCTCTCTCATGGAATCTTGCAAAAATATTTTTCAAATATTTTTTGTATTTAATATATCGAAAAGACTAGCGCTTCAAGAAATAATAGTACAAATATTCACGCATTGAACATTCAAATCACAAAAAGGTTCGAGATTTTCAAAAACGATTCTTCACACATCTTTGTCATTTCCAGTTTTGTACTTTTTAATAATTTGATTTAATAATTAGTTATTAATATTAATAATTTGATAATAGCTAAATATTAATAATTTGGTAATTAATAGTTTAATATTAATAATTTGATAATTAATAGTTTAATATTCATAATTTAATAGTTCAATTAAGTTTTTCTCATTTTACTTATTTGAGCTACTTTATACTTAATTTGCCTCATATGATTGCCGTAAAATGTCCAAATTCTATAAACTGATGGATCCATCAAGTATGAATCGTGTTATCTGGCTTCTTTTTAATAAAAAACCGATACATTCCATTCATGGAATTTGAGACTATGCAACCTCGCCAGAATTCGAATTCAAGAAAATTTTGTATTCTTCAAAATAAGTTTTTAAATATTTCTAATAAAGTTTATTCCGGCGCTTAATGAAGAATTGGGACATTGGTCATGAAATACAGTTACATTGATCCAAAACGCTCCGCAGTATGAATAGCTAAATGGGGAACTCAAATTAGATAATAATTTATTATTTGTTGATTGAGTTTGAATATGTAAGAAGCCAAAAATTAATTAGATGCGTTCAGTGCAATAAGTCAATGCAAGAAAATGTAGTAAATAAGTTTCCCTGCGTGTGCAGGAATAGCGCCTGTTTGTGTTAATAACCTTCAAGTTCATTGGCAGAAGTAAACCGTGCCCAACTACACTCGAATAAAAGCATCATAACAACAGTAAATATATCGTCTAATACATGATAATTACACAATAAATTAATAAATTAAACATTCTTACAGTCAAAAGCCACGTGAAATTACTCTCCGTTGTTTTCGAAACTCATTCTGCAAAATATCTTGGATACAAATTATCAGTTCTGCTTACCTCACAAATCACATTAACCCGATATTATTTCTACTTTTCACATTTCGATATACACTTGTTAAAGAGGTTGCACACGGATGGAATCAGCCAAAAAATTCAAATTTTGAGTTTGTTCCGCACCATCGGACATGCCAGTGATTCAATGTTCACGCTCAGCCACGGGATGTCATTTAGAGAGAAGACCCTACCCCTGAGCTTACCGAACAATATACAAGATGTGTGTGTGTGTTTTGTAGTGTCTACAATTGAATCGTTTATTTCAGAAACCCGTCAAACGCCAAAATTTAAAATGCGCTTTAGTGGTGGAATATTGTTCCAGGAGGATAGACACATCGCTTATTCCATTTTACCTGAAAAATATTCATTTATTAACTGCTTTAATATTAAAAATATTTTTAAATCCGAAAAACTGGGACACTTTTTCTCATTTTTCTTAACATGATAAATTTGGCGTTTGACTGGTTTCTGAAATAAACGATTCAATTATGTCAGTAGCATTGATAATACTCGTAATATTATGTGCCTCACACAAGAGACTATTTCATTAGGTAAATGTATTTGAAACGGGTAGTATCCAGAAGCGTCCGTGAATGTGGATGATGTGATACATACCCTTACAATTTTTGCAATTTTTCAAATAATGTCGAATCGGATGTGTGATCCTAAAAAGGAGGGAATGAGTGGAAAATTCGAAATAATATGAATAAAGAATACCTTTTTAATGCACCAAATATTGTAATAGATGGAAATAGTGGTGGTGATGTAGCACCACTAGTTACATTTATTGTCATCTGACAATTGTCATTTCCATTCATTATTTTATCAGTAATTTGTTATTCATGTTCTTTTTTTAAAAAAAAATCGCTTATATTCATTGTAGCCTGAAGATGGGGGAAAATTCCTCGAAACATCGCATAACAAACTTTGGCTAATGAAAAATTTAAAACTTTTAAGTTTATAGTTATGTAATTCCGAGTTTCTATTTCTAAAAACTTTAATAACTATCGCCTGTCAAAAAACTCTATGGTCAAACTCAACTAAAAAGAATGATTAGTAACAGTGACATACTTCAGTATTTTATGTTTCTTGTAAAAAAAATTGAAGAACAGATATGAATCGGTTTTTAACAAAATGTTTTTTTCTTACTTTGCTTTAATTTCAAGCACAAATTACGTGGTAACTAATCAATTTTTCAAAAAATTGTAATTTATCTTCTTTTAAAGTTCTAATACTTTTGAACAGATTTTGTTTAAGGCAGAAATCTCTATCTTCAATTTAGTTTTGAAATGTTAAATTTTTGCAAATTTCAAAAATACAGTTTTTACGTGTTTACGTAAAAATTTTAGGTCACTTAATAAACAGCGTTTACCGATCACTATTATTTTATGCACGAATAACACAACAGTTTATAAATTAAAACAAACAGAAATATTAATTAAAACAAAATTGTTCACAATAATTCGAATCATTTTTTTCAAAATCAGTGAATTTCAGCTATTGTAACATAGATTTACAACCTTCAATTGAAATAAATGATTCATAAATTTTGTTTTGATGCCAAGAGTTTTTTCTACAGGGGTCACTTCATCATTCGGGGGTAACGATAGAGATAATAAAATGCAGTTAGTTGGTAAGAGAAGAATGGCCCAAACTCAACCTTACTATAACCACTTATTCTCTTCTACCTATTTTAGTATTTGAGATATTTACAACGGTTACTGATTTTTGTACCAGGGGTAATTTGAATGATGAAGTTTTCTACTAAAGATTGTATAATTTAATAATATATTTATTTTTTGGAAAATATTTAAAATACCGTTTTATATGTTGGTAAACATACAAAAGATGAATTGCTATTTTGGCAGTTATGAATGTTTTTTTTATTTCTAGTTATTCTAAACGTTATACTATTTCCCGTAAATTATAGAAATACGAGTATTTGGATTCTGAAATTGTTTGTACAGTTGGCTATCCGTTCATGATATCATTACATAAACCTTAACTTTGATTTAACAATGTTTAATTTGGCATGTTGTATTTAGGTGCGGTTATTTTCATATTATAATTTTAAACATTTTCACAGTGGCAGTTTCGAGTAATCACAATCTACAGCCCGGGAGATTGGATGGAAGTAGATTTATTCATCAACGAGGATGGGAAAATTGAAGGGTGTGTCGATATCTTAAATCAATTGGAAGAATTTGACGTTGTAAGTATTCCAACGAGAAATCAGGCAATTAAACCAAAAATGCCGTGGTATAATAGTGAAAGTGGATGTGAAATTAACAAAGGTATCTTATCAAACAATGATCTTCATCTTAATGCACCCCGAGGTCAGATCCAATGGGAAGAGAGGGAAGAACAGCTCTATGACGTACAATAGTGGTACAAAAACATTACGTACTTTTTTGTAATAATTGTAACTGTTACGTAATACATTGATTTTTAATACTATTTGTACCCGCAAATGTTCCCGACCTGCACCAATATTTGGTAGGGATGGGATCTGAAGTTAGGTCCTTTGGTTCCGTCTTATCCCGAGTTAACATCTCTGAAGCTATGATAAATGGTTCTCTTTTATTTTCTTCTATACAAAAGTGCCCAACAAAAATCGGACCTGCCTTCTTTTTTCTATGTGTACTATAATCAACTATATAATCAGTAAAAAGTTGTAGAACGCTCTGGGGCCATTTTCGAGAAAATTTCGAAAATGTCTTTGAGAATTCGTGTAAAGTACTTCCCAAAAATTAAAATATCCGTTTCAAACTCAAGGCATCGCGACATCAGCCATAGCGTTCGATTAATTCATTGGTTGTTTCCGGACGCGTCTTCTGCTAAGGTCATTAGTCTCGTAAGTGTAGGGCGTGTTTCTATCGCGTGGGGAGGCGGTCATCTTCCCCCATTGGATGCACTGAGATCCTCCGCCTACTTATCGTCGGATTGCGGGGTTCCCCCAACCAGATATCTCCCACCAGAGGCACCGCCCCAGGCGGGTCCCGCTCTAAGCACCCGACCGGTCTCCCGGCTCCCGTGGTAGTGAAATGCACAGGCGGATCCGGGGGTGGGCATGGGGGCCATGCCTCATTTCCTTTTCGGCAGGCACGAGGTTATGGTGTAGAATAACGTGAATTTTCATCTTTATCACAAAATAGAATATTTTTTATAAAGGGTTATGTCATTCTCCACATCACTTTTGGCACAGTTGAAGATATTCTCACTGAAAAAAGTTTCGACTTATTGAAAGAAGGTTCAAGTTGCAAACAAGTCTACTTACAGAATGTTACTAATAAAAATGTAAGAGGTTCTTACTATTGAGAGGGTCTAATATCCTAGAAAATATGGCATGCAATCTCTGAAAATCTGTCTGGTTTGATACAGTGATTAGCATAATATTTAAGTACAATTGAAAGAATTCATTCTGCACACTTAAACTAAGAAGAATAGAGCTCAAAGTAAATGGTTATTATTATTGTTATTATGTAAATTATAATAATATAATATTGATGTGATTTCTACCGACAGATAACAACGGACATGAATAAACAAGAACCCACAGGAAACAGCAAAATCACTCATACCAAAACAGAAGTGTCCCGATTCTGGACACAGTACAATCTCTACTTGGAAAATCTTCAATGTTTTGTAAATACTTCTCTTGCAAAACTTCCAATAAGAAAACAGGTATACAGATAAGTGTAAGAAGGGTTGAAAATGCAAGTGATGTAAGTCAGTTTGACCTAATATATTGGGAAAAGAGAATTTGTATTTCATAATACTAGCAATTCTGGATGAACATTATATTTTTTATTCCCCCTCTGTCTTAACAATAGTTTGAAATTACTGTTGCTAAAATATTAAGTATATATTTGAAAATGTTTGCTCTGTTGCAAATTCCTCTCTTCTAATGGATTAGCTCAACTGTCTAACACGACTTGCATTCTCAACCCCTCTTAAATTGAAAGTTAATGTTGCATACTA
>BLKR01006132.1:0-64273 GCA_011170035.1 Teleogryllus occipitalis
CTATGTTATTTTCCTAGTTTACCAATCCCCGTCTCAGTACAGGGGAGTGGAGGCAAAACTAGGAGAAGAAAAATCCCACACCACTAACACCTGGCTGTAGAGTCCCAACTGGGACAGGCAGCTGAAGAGAGCATCAACCTCAGAAGCGTCGGCAATAAGCGCAACAATGGATGCTGTGGGCAGCAACAACGGACGCTGCCAACAATGAGCACATATTTGCTTATCAATTCCTGTTAAAATTGTTTTGTTTTTCAGTTAGCATTGCTGTGATTAAATGTTCTTATAGGACTTGTTTATGGACCACTAATTCGTGTTTCGAATACATAAAATTACTTTTGCCCGATCTCAAGATATTCTAAAATCATTCTTAAATATTATATTTTCTTTTAAATGATGACCTTACAAGTACAACCAAACAAATCATAATTAGTCTCTTCATAAATAATTAAGAAATTAAACAGTTATAGATGCCCCGGAAAGCAGTAAGCCCGCTAAAACATTTCATTTTCGCTGCGAACTCTATTTCAAAATCTATTTTAATTTGCTACTTTCTTTATTGAAAAAGGTAAAATAATTTGGAAAGTAAATGAATGAATACTATTATAAGTACGTATTACCTAATGCATATCTTCGTATATATATATATATATATATATATATATATATATATATATATATATATATATATATATATATATACTTCTCGACTTTAAACTTGATTACAACATTTTATTGAACGTAGAGATATTCTAACATTAACGTTAAGTAAATAAAGGCCGGTATTACACTGTAAAAGATTTTTGTCAAAGGTGTTTTATAAAAGAAATATGACAGTGTAATAGCCAATCTTTTATAAAATTTCTTGGATAAAATGTAGTCTCCGGCTTCCAAGTTTTATCATATTTGGTAACATGGCGTCCGATATAGGGGTATTGCTTCAACCAAAGTCATAATTGCTGAGTGAGAGTAATTAGAAAGTTTATATAATACTGTCCATCCGAACTACAAAAGTAAAACCAAGCGAATTAACGTTTGTAGGACACATTTTCCCGGGAAGTGGAAAATATGGTGTTTGGAAAATGCCCAGTTCAGGAAGATAATTTTTTTAAACTTTCCTATCAGAGGACTGAATTTCGAAAGAAGGAAGAACGACAAAGAAAATTGAATGTTTCCTCATCCATCCTCAAATAATTCTTCATTTCGAAGGTCTTTAATTAATGCTTCACAATGTGCGACCCATAACCTCACCATGGCGTTGTTCTAAAGCCTCACCCTCAAACGTTTTCTTATTTACCTTTTACTACATTAGCATTAAACATAGATTAGTTATAATAAAACATAAAGTAGCAAAGCACAACTATTTGTGCGTAATTGATTGTAAATCGCGAGCAAACCTACATAAAATTTGGACGAAATGTAATACGCTCATCAAATTTCTTTGTCAAAGTTTTCTCATCAAAGTTCAAAGACTGCCACAAAGTTCTTTATCAAAGATATGTCATATAACCTTTATAGTGTAATACCGGCCAAAGCCGCCGTATGTTATATCTTTCCCATTCATGTCGCCAACAATGAACTTCTTGGAAACACATCTCAAATATCCATAGTTGAATATTATAACAACAAAACATCAAATTTTTGTAATAAATGTTCCTTCAAAATTCCGGTATTTTCTGTTTTTCTTTCATGTTTTATTTAAATACTATTATTAAGAGAGAAAACCTCATTGAGATAATTTCAATTAAATCAATGCAACTCAAAGAGCAAACGCTCGTGCGATTTGAAGAATAAACGCTAGTTTCTTTCTGTACTCAGAATTCGTCTCGTATATGAGTTAGGCCACGGGGATACCAAAATTTAAAAAAACGTTCACAGAATACATTTCTCCCTACAGTACATTACTCACAATTTTTAACTGTTTTTGACATTAAATGAAAAATACAGCGTCGTAATAGCGTCTTGTCCGTCCTGACAATCATCAGAATTCAAAAGAAATTCAGAATGACAGCTCATCAAACAAAGCGGGGGAAATTCAAATTTGCTATTTCAAAAATTGTAAAATTATCTAAAGTACTTATATTTTTAAACAATTGTACGTGATCTTTTTTAAAGGACTGTTTATTTGAAAGGAATATTTGAAGATCTGTTTTTGGTGAACACATTTCATTAAGGAAACAAACTATCTTCAATACTTAAGTTGTAGGAAAACGCCGGAAAAAAATTGTTTTTGCATTTTTGGAAAAATTAAATATATGAACGAAAATCATCTCCGCCATCGTCTTATAGCGTCCATTACGCTATCCGGCAATAAAATTTAACCAGGAAAGTTCATGCCATTTTTAAATTTTTGAAAATGTTTCAGGGGCTTCTTGTAGAGTACCATCCAAAAATAAAATATTGATTTGAAATTCAGGAGGGCTCGATATCAGTCAGACCGCTTGCGGAATATCAACTTTAGAGAAAATTGCCTGAACAGTTTTGACAACTTTTTTGACACCAGGGCCCGGAAATTACAGTTTTTGTGTCGAAAATTAGCCGATTTCCTCCGTAGAATTACGTAACTTTTTACTTTCTTGTATACCCACATACATACGGAGTAATATACGTAGTATAGAGAAAGTTATGTAATGCTCCGCGAAAAAAAACGGCGAATTTTCGGCAGAAAAGTGTATTGCCGGGCCCTGAAAACAAAGGAGTGGATTAATCCAGTTACTAAATTAAGAGAAAAAGTCTCTAACACGTGATGTAACCATAAATCCTGTTTTGTGGGTCTTTGATGCCAAAACATCAATTGAAAGCAAAACGTCAGTCTCTCTGCGTCTGTCCGTCTCTCCGTCCATCTGTGAACACTACTAGCGCCTAAACAGATCGTACGATCTTTTCCAAATTGAAGAATCCCTTGTCGATGGGATTCTAGTTGAAACTTTGAGATATTAAAAATCATTCTTTAAAATTTGAGGGTACATTACATGAAGCCGTCGGTCATTTTCAAAAGTTTCTCAAAAACGACCCCAATTTTTTTCTTTAAATTTCTACTTAAAATAGAGTAAACTACACCTATAAAGGCGACATACGTCCTATGTCCACTGTAAACTCTGAATTTTCGAAAATTGGAAAAGTTTGAATTTTTTCGGCGTTTTCCTACAATTCTAAAATTGAACACAGATTTTTCTTTCCATGAAATTTGTTGTCTAGCAGGTTTTGTATTATTCTGAGAAACTGGATCATACGAATCACGTTTACTACGTTATTCACACTGGAGCACATGAACCTCAAAAAAGCATTTAATAATATAATCCTTGCTGATGAATCAACGTTTTATTGATGATTTTAATTTTGAAAATTTTCATTAGTTTGGATGTTTAAATATAGGTATCACATGTAATTACATGTCTGTTAAACACGATAGCATTATATGAAGCAAGAAACATTGTTTTTCATTTGATCATTCAACTTCATCAATCACTCACAATTACTTTAATTTTCTCTGCTTATCAGTATTTAATCTCAGATCTTCGATGAAGACATGAATCAAATAACATCGTAGATATTTCAGTGTTTTAAAAATAATAACGTGAATAAATGCTTATATTTATTGAGTTGGTTTTATAATAACCTGTAAAAACATGGGTTTTCTGTTGATTTTGGGGATGTTGAAAACATTCAAATAGTAAAGGCAATGTTAAGCTGGTGACCTTTAACATTGTTTATTTGATATTTTTCTTAGGGATAGTTTATAATGGTTAAACGTTTTCAAAGAGTGCACATTAGATACCTCGAATGGCCCGTTTCCGTTTAATAAACCGCTACGTTCTCCCTGTACAGACGGTCGTGCAAAATTCAAGGTTTTGATAGATTCGTAGAATGGCGGCCAACAAACCACCTTCGAACTCTGACGATACTGAAATGTAGTCTGTGTTGGGAAGGTCATATCACTTGACCACCAAGTTCGTTCTATGTATTTTCACTGGGAAATGCTAGAGCATTGATATTTACTAAACTGTAAACAAAAGCTAAATCTCCTTGAATTGTTATAACATCTGTTTTGCTTTCTTATAGTAATATCAACTCGTTTTACCAAAAACGTGAGTTTTTTATATTTTTACACGCTACAATAATTTAATTTTACAAGTATTTATTTTCAAGCATTTAGGAATTCATGAAATTTCATTGAAACGTTCGCCAATCTAAAAACCCTTTAAATGTATATTAAATATATTAATGTTGTTTAAAAATATGTATTAACAATGCGTAAATTTAGCACATAAAGCTCTGATTTGAATATTATACAGTGAAATCATCAAATTAACAGTTTTAGAAAGGAATGATAAATTGAATTGAAAATATTAACTTAAAGTTTATATACGTTTATTTAGAAATTTCTATACTTGTGTAAATATTGTGATGTGTGATTCTACTCATGTGATCTTTCAAAACACAAAATTGAATATTTCTGTATTTGAAAACCTTAACACTACATTTATCCAATCCACTGCAGTTTATAGCAAACAGCTAAGCAATGTGTTTCCCTATTTTTTAATGGTAATGGTTAAACAAGAGGAACAAATAGTTTCTGACTCTCGGTGTTAACAGGGGACTTAAAAAAAATTAATAATACAGTTATTCGGTTTCTCAACATCCCTTTGATAGTAAAAATACAAATTTAGCATAATTAAATTGGCCACAGAATTTGTTTACAAGCAAGTGCATTTTAAGCGTATTAGGTATGCAAAAGCGCGGCATTGGAGAACTGTTTTTTCAGTATGCCCATCCCACGCTATTCTGCTAGCGCGAATGAATTAAGCGCAAACAAATGGGGTCTACTAAGATGTTAATTTCTTATAACCAATTACATATATCTCGAGAACGAGATATAATAGCACCAAACGGATTCCGGAATTTTGCATCACATTTAAACGCTATTCAGATTAGACAATAAAAAAATTTGCAACAATTGCAAATTTATAAACAATTTCCAAATTTTGCAAATCTAAAGGGGGGAGAGTCTCCCGATGTCCCAGAACCAAAAACAGCGAATTAACAATTTTGCAACAATTTATAATTTTATAAACAAATTCGAAATATGCGTTAGAACAGCCGGGAAGGCTCCGCAAATTGTGCCTGAAATGAATATCTCAAAATAGCAGTTTGTCAGGAGTTACAAATCGATTACTAAAAGTTAGCATAATTGTTGCTAAAATGATAAATATTTACTGGTCTATAGAAAATCATTCTGGACGGTAAACCCCGCTTAGAAATATTTTCTTCGTCGTGGCGTACGCGCAGGCAAACTATCTCCTTCGGCAGGGAAATATGACGATATTTCCGTCTCGTACGTAAACGAACTAGCCCCCTCCCCCTGAGACAGCGTTCTTTCTGCCCCTTGGGATGTTGCACCAATCACAGACAGCTGTGGTTCTACCTGCTAGCGATTGGTCAACGCGTCCCTCCCCCTGCCCTCCCCCAGGCCGAGGGCTGTCCAAGTTTGTCGGCGCGGTGTGGAAGATAGAATTTTGAACGACATTTTTTCTGAGGGAGAGGGTACATTCTATGAAGAGGCCTGCCGAGATCCACTGTAGCCTGTTTAAATACTAAAGAAGAATTAAAGGAACGTAATATACAGACAATACCACTATTATTTGAACTCATCTTTGAATTTAAGTATTGATTCTCGACAAGTCAACATCAGTAGTGCCGTAAGTGTATACGTAGTGCCGCATCAGAAGTGCCGCATGCAATATCCCGAAACGTAGTGGGGTTCCTCTCCCTCTAGAATGTGAGATAATGCGCGAACGCTCCAATGATTGATTGATTCAGATTCCGGGCGCGTCACCTACTATGGTAATTAGTCCCGTAAAGGTAGTGCGAGTTTATGCTCGAGAGTTGGTGGTTGTGGTGGTCTTCCCCCCATGGATGGTCAGATCCGTCGCCGATCTACCGTTGGCTAACGGGGTTTTCCCCAACCAGGTATCTTCCACCAGTGAGGCACCGCCTAACCGGGACAAGTTCTAAGTCTCCAACCGATCTTCAAGCATGTGTGGTAGTGTAGTGCTGTTAATGTAAATGGTGAGGATAGGACAAGGAAGAGGAAGAAAAGATCGTGCACGGTCCGTGGCCTATTTGTTAGGGTACTGGTCCGGCATTCGCCTGGTGTTGATTGGAGAAACCATGGAAAACCACCCATCAAGGCATCCGAACTCTAGAATTTTCTTCAGACAGCGACTACATTCGACCTAGCTGAAAAGCTTGTGTCGAAAATCCTGCCGCCGTCGGGACCCGAACCTAGGGCCTCCCGGTCATAGGCGCTACAGTGACATCGGTTGATGCACTGAGCCACCACTCCCTATTGGACGCTCCAACAACTGGTGGGTTTCCCTCAAGGTTTAAACATAACTTTGTAATAAGACGAACGTTCTATAACAAGTATTTCTGTCAATACTTTTTCTCATGTCTGAGATGGATTAACCATGCAATTTTATTACGCTTAAACTTTTTATTAAGATATTGCACAACACAAATAAATATGTTCAAAGTATAAGTTCCCCCTGGAAGCGCCATGCAAAGCTAGTTATGAGTTTCAGAGGTAGATACATGATTAGTTCCAACTTGAGTTTTGCGATCGCTTGGATGTATCAAAGCGAAAGAGATCTCCGCGGAACAAAAACAAATTGATCGTAATACGATTTATCTGTACGGTAATGCTGATGCGAACTCACAAAAGTAACAAGGAAACAGTTGTTACTTTTGTGAGTTGTTTTTTTTTGTGTGTGTGTGTGTGTGTTGTGCTTACTTTTTACTACAAGGTAAAAAAAACAAATATTTAAAAAATAATAACAAAAACTTCAGAAATGGCAGCACTAAGGCTAGGCCCCCGTTACGCACTATTGTATTAATTTGGAATTTTAAAGTAATTAGAATTGTAGGATTAAGACGAAACAAGCATCAGTTTAAAGAGGAAACCTTGCAAAACGTTATACCTCTAAAAAATTGACATTTTTCACCAAACACCCTTATCGAGCTCACTTAAATAGTTCTAAATCGTGGTATTTTTGTGATTACCGTCTGCAACGGTGCTAGCTTAATCTGAAGCTAGCTCGCCATTAATTAGTCGGAAGTTTGGAGAGCAATTACATTATTTACAATTAATTTTTGCGCATTTAATCAGCAAATAGATAGTTATAAATGGTGGCATATTTGTCGTTGTAGTGCCAGCTCAAGAGCGGTCACGCCGCGATCCGCCACAGCGCTGTGTATCGATTGTACGCCTTTCGAGATGTGACGTAACGCCGCGCCGCCGCCGGCCACAGGGGGCCCGAAGGCACCCGCCGCACCCCGCACAGCGCAGGGATGCTTTTCCTCAACATCCGATAACTGAGTACGAGGCCTCACTCTCAGCAGAAACATTATACGTACTACTCGTCAATTGCTGAAGAAGTGTATTTTATACTGTAAAGAGTGTGCAGACAATTCCATATGGGTTAGGGAAGTAGATAATTTAGGGAATAGATAATAATAAAAACTAAAGAATTCTCCACTAAAGAGTTTTCTATTAAAATATCTGACAAAGAGAAATGATTCATTCATCCGCGACCTATGTGAATGGTCATTGTCAGTCTACAAGAAAAATAATCAAATTTTCTATGTTAATGAAAGTAACCACAACTATATGTTCTGGAAAGTGCCAGTTGTTTCTTCCGATGGGTTATTAGAGAAATATTAGTTACCGAGAAGATAAGCTGATGTGTCAGTGAAACAGCATTAAACAATTGGTGCTACAGAATAGCACAGACATTCTCGTACTGGTTAGTATTCTAATTTCTTTGGTCTGGGCTAGCTTGTTGATCTTGCCACATTCTTTTGCCAGCTGCCTTCTATCTTCGGCCTAGAATTTGTTTAAAAATCTTCTCTATTTTTATAATTTTAGAGCCGAAATATTCTGTAAGAATATAAAAGAAGAGTAAAACCTTTTCCTATTAGGAAATTTTCGCTGAAAACTCTGAAGCCATTTTTAAGATAATATCGTTTAAGCGTTACTTTAAATGCGAAATTTGTGGCTCTTTTTCACAGATATATATTGAGTTTTCGAAAAACTTCATTGAAAGTTATTTGAAGCACTTCCACTCACAAATGCAGTAATGTATACAAATCGCTAAAAATGTGCATATTAACGTCGCGAGAGATATTAAAAAAATTACATTTATGCAATTTTTGAAAATACAAAAGACTATAGCAAAATGACTTTTAGGACATCTTAAACAGTGCTTTTTGCATCTGCACGAAAATAGTGAAGAAAAAAAATGGAGCAGTTATTTAGAATATAGCGTTTAAACATGTCTGAAGATGCGGAATTTTGAGCTCATTTTTACAAAGTTTTCGAGGAACTTTACAAGATATCATTTGAAGCTTATGTACACGTAAATGCAATTATCTAAACTAATCATCAGTAATGTTGACAATTAACGACAAGAGTGAAAAAAACATTTTTGTAATTTTTGAAAGAAAAAAACAATAGAATAGAGCAATATGGCGTTTATGTCATATTACATAGAACATTTAGCACTCTCCTTATCAACATTTTAAAGACAATATTTAGAGCCGTTTCCGAGAAAATCTTGTTTTTGCTATTACTTGCAACGGAGTAGACACAAAGTTATATAATTCTGCATAAAACACGGAGAATTTTCGGTAGAAACACTCTTATTACAGGGCCCTGATAACGAAAAAGGAGATAAATCTAGTTGCTGAGTTTAGAAAAAAATCCTGTAACACTTGATGTAGCCAGAATTCATGATTTGTGCGTCCTTGATGACGAACAATCGAATAACGGCAAAACGTGTCTGTCTGTCAACGCTAACAGCTAAACCGATGAGTCTATTTCTCTAAAATTGATATTTCTCAATCGATCTGGCTAATGTCGCGCCCCCTTGACTTTGCAGCCCCTGGGACATATTCCAAATTTTGAAAAAAGTGGCTCCATTGTTTGTGATTAAAGTTTTCTGTTGGATAGTGTGAAGGACAAGAAGAGAATGGTACAGGACTCATATCCGTTGAAAACAGATTTTTCGAAAATTGAAAAAGTTCGAACTTTTTCGGAGTATTCTACAACAAAAGTTGTGTAGATAAAGATTTTTAACCTTTTTAATCTATTCCTTAAAGATAGAGTTTCAAATAGTCATGTACAATTTCTCGGAAATTTGAGTACTTTTCGCATAATTTTGCATGAAAATACGGGCGAAAAAGTACGAACAGTTTTAGAACCACTAGTTATTTAATATTGCTCGCCAACTACTAAGATTTTAAAAAATGTGCATGCTCTTAATGAAAGAACTAACAAGGCAGAAAAAAATGACTCTAAGGAAAAATCTCTTTCTTCATTTTTGTATTATGAGGAGTTAGCCGTTAGTTAATATTAGTATTAAGCCGGAAAATTTTCAAACTTCGGAAATTTTCAAAAATTCAGAATTAACAGAGAAAATTGAACATCTTTCACCATGATAAGTGCATTTCACTCTACTCTTACAAGAAACTTAAAGAAAAAATATGGGGTAATTATTTGAGAAAATTTTGAAAATGTCCCAGGGCCTTCATGTAACTAACCCTCAAAATTAAAAAAATAGTATTCAAAATCGGGGAGCTTTTAATGGAGCCAGATCGACTGGGGAATATCCATTTTGGAGAAAATCATTCGAATAGTTTAGGCACTGGTGTTGTTTACAGTGGCAGGGAAATAAACCCCTTTTCTGTATCAAGGATCCACGATTTCTAAAATCTCACCGGGAGCGGTAACTCAGTGCATCAACTGATGTCACTGCAGCGCCTCTGACCGGGAGGTCCTAAGTTCGAGTCCGGACGGCGACAGGATTTTCGGCACTAGCTTCTCAGCTAGGTCGAATTCAGTCGCTGTCTGGAGGAGAATTCTAGCGACCGGCTGCTCTGATTGGTAGTTTTCCGTGGTTTCTCCGATCAACACCAGGTGAATGCCGGAGCAGTACCCTAACAAACGGGCCACGGACCGCGCGCGATCTGTCCTTCCTCTTCCTCGTCCTATCCTCTCCCCTTACACACACACTTACACTAACATGCACTACACTACCACATATTCCGGTCAGGAGCTTAGGGCTTGTGCCGGCTGGGGCGGAGCCCCGCTGGTGGGAGAGTCCTGGTTGGGGGAAACCCCACTTGCCGACGGTAGGTCGGCGCCGGATCTCACCATCCAGCGGGGGAAGAGCACCGCCATCTCCCGGGGAAAACATGCACTACACTAACGGGACTAATGAACGACGCAGTTGACGCGCCCGGAAACACGACAAAATCAATCAATCAATCAATCAATCTAAAATCTCACTACATAACGTGTTAGAAATTATAATTACTACATATTAGAACAGAACTTATCCACTTTTTCAGTATCAGGGACGGATAACACGAGTTTTTTTCTGTCCAACAGTTGCCAAATTTTGCTCTAGCATTACTTAACTTTCTCTACACTAAGTATATTACTCCGCATATACATGCATATACGAGAAAGTAAAATGTGTTGAGAGTCACAAATTGCATAAAGTCGTTTTTAGATACATTTCATAAACAAAAATGTGAACATCATTTGGTCAAACTATTACAACAAACTACTACAAACTTCCTTCAAACGCTCTTGTCTCGTCAGGTTATTCTCTATTGTTATTCTGTCCCTTTTGTGAACTGCGTAACACGTGTTAGTAAAAATCTATGGAATCGCGTGAAATTGCATCCACAATGGAGAAAATTGAACGAGTTAGGGGTAGAAATTTTTCGCAAAGAGAGAAAATGATTCTTTTAAATATCGTTAACCAACATTTGCGTATAATTAAGAATAAAGCCACAAACGCAATGACAAAGCAAAAACCTATTGCTGGAAAAAAGTAATAGTTCGTGCAATACGTTTCTCAATGCGAGGCCGTATTACGAGTATTTCCAAGATAGCTATGAATCTTTCGAGAACCTAAATGTACACTTAAAATCAACTTCACCGAAATCTTCGAGAGGATTTGATCTATCCCGAAATGTTCTTGGCCTCGGAAGATGTAGCAACAAGTCCAATACAACCTCTGCGTCAGATAATTCTGTAATGAATAATATATTAATAGTTTCAATCACCAGCCAATTTCTCATTGCTAATATATTGTTGATATAACTCATTTCACTTACCAGATGTTATTTTAAGAAAACGAGATAAATACACGGCGATCTTTTAAGTAGGCGGCTTACAGTATAACACAGAATATTATCGCAGTAGTATTGGTTGCATCTACGAGTTTGTAGGGCAAAAGAATTGTTAACAGTTAAAAGGTCCAATTTTCAACCTATAATTTAAAGGGTAAGGAATCAGTTAACTTAAAGGACATTCTTGCAACGTTTTCTTCCGTTATGACAACACTTACAGAACCAATAGCGTTTAACGAATCTTTAAATAGGTTGTTGTAACCCAGGGTGAGTTAAATAACTTAAGAACTAAATATGAACTATCCAATAACATTCAAGAGTTATTACCTAACAACAACTTAATCTACAAAGAAATTATCTTCCTATCTGAATTTCAATTAGATAAAAATATATAAGTGTGTTCATTTGATCAAGTAGTATATTAATTATCTGTATGCCTATATTACATTACTAGCTGAAGTACCCGACGTTCCCCAGAGAGAGTAATTACATTTATTCATGCCCTGCGGCCGGGCCCCCATCTATCCCATTGTATCTCTATCCCGCCCAGTTAGCCCTGTCTCCTCTTGTCCCCTACTTAGAAATTTCCGGTCTACCTTCCCCTGTTGTTTTCCTCTCTACCGTCCTCCCAGCGGACGGCCTCTTCCTTCCTTCCTTCCTTCCTTCCTTCCTTCCTTCCTTCTTGCGTTTGCCAATCCAAAAACTTCTTTGGAAGTATGTTGCTCTGCATTCTCTGCACGTGTCCAAACCATATCAGTTATTTCCTTTCAATTACTTGCAGTATATCCTGCTTCAAAACCATAATCTCTTTTACTCCATCATTATGTATTTTTTTCTCTTCTTGAGATGCCAGCGCACTTTCTTAGGAAAGTTCATTTCCACGACCCTTAACTTTGTTTTCATTTGTTCTGAGTATTGCCATATCTCAGCACTATATGATACACTTTGGATTATTACTCTATATATCACTAGTTTTGTTCTTTTACTTATATTCTTGTCCCATAGGATAGAATTCAGGAAACCAATGCGTTTTCTGCCTTGTTTAATCCGTTCCAGAACCTCTGTCTCAAAGTCCTTGCTTCCCAATTTTTATCCCTAAATATTTTATTTCTTCAGTTCTCTTATTTTTGTTTCCTTTTACCATATTTATGTATTCCTTTTTACTATTTAATGCCCAGTACATTGTTTTATCTAAGTTGAGTGTCAGTCCTCACTTTGCGTACTCATCTTTAATCCTTATCAGCATAAATTCTATATTATATTATATTATATTCTATATTATTCTATATTATATTATATTGGTCGTGCGCCACGATTACCTGGTCATCAGCCGACTGTAAAGTGTAAAGAGTAGAATACATATCCACCGGTATTACCATTTCCATTAAAATGCAGCATCCTTGTCTTAGGCCTTGAGTTATTTGAAATAATTATGTCAAGTGCTTTCCAACTTTCACTATTCCTGCTTGCTCTGAATATAATTCTTTCATTGCATGTAATATATATATATATATATATATATATATATATATATATATATATATATATATATATAATATGTGTGTGTATGTGTGTGTGTGTGCGCGCGTGCTTAAAGCCCTATGTGCTAGCATCATGTATTATAAAACTTATTTATTTAGGTAAATTAATTCAGCATACCATTGAAACATAACAATACTGATCCACCAACATGTACATTATGTGTACGCAATAAATTGAGAATGTATTGAACCAATCAACAAAACAATCATTTTCATCATATCATTTCAGCTACATTATTTGATCTGAAGTGCTAGATACTATGGACCTTCAAATGTGAATAATAGAAACCAAGGACTCCCAGAACTGTTTATTTGTTTAGACAATTTTTTTAGATAAATTAATTTTTGCTTATTTTTATAAAAGCTGGTGGCGCCGCAACAGCACATACTCTCTTGCGTTATTAGAAACAGCTACATAACATCGCAATATTGCTTTTCCTGCGGTACTAACAGCTCAACTATTATTTCAAAACCAATTCATTTTCCAATTCAACCAAGAAACGAGCATCGAACTGTTGCCACCGTAGAGTTGTCAAAACTATTTACATTCGCTTGGCTAAAAAATGTAATTACAGTAATTAGAATATATGCAACTGACATCAAAACAATAACGAAAATTCGGGATGCTCTCTTGTGAGTTGCCTGTCTTCGTAATTTCGTCGTATTTTCGAAATTTTCACGAACACGTTACATCATAAATGCATCAAGTAATCACAATGACCTACTGTTCATTTGAATGAAGATAACAGTATTTGAATATGTTGTAGCCATAAAAATGACAGTGTCAGTCGTTCTAGTGCTAAGTTAATTTATTACTATCTTTTTATATATTGACACTGCCTGAAACGAAGGGCAGGAAAATATAATTTAAGATAGTATGTTCGTTAGATCGCCCACGGCGAAGTACCCCAAAATACTTTAAATGAAAGTAAAATCTCTGTTCAAGACGATAAGAAACAATTTGGCCTTCAAGGGCCTAATTCTTTAATAAAACACCTTTAAATTAGTACAGGCTCTTGTGGAAAAACTTCCGCGGGCATTGTTTTCTTCAATTTGTTGACAACGTTATATAGTTACTATATCTTTTTCTTTTATTCAATACGCAGTAATTTTTTAAGGGATCAGATGATATTAAATGGTATATAACATACCTCACCAGGCATTCGGATGAGTTATTTATATTAAAGAAACTGCTGCAAATTCATCGCAAACGGAAGTATTGGCTCTCGACCTAGGAGTTACGCTGTACCTATCATGTTATTGTGATCACTGGTGCTCTTAGGACACGACAGAAAACCGCCACAAGAAATATGGATTATCAAATAAATTGCGAATCGTCTCTAAAAGGTTTATTTGGAAACACCAGATAGGTTAAATAAAACAGCTGTATCTTATCACTCCCACCATATCGAGGTTCCACAATTTCTCGACAAGCTTCTCAAATATTGATGCGGCATTGTTGCGAAATTCCTATTAAGCTTTACGGATTGCTTGAAAAGAAATATATCAATACATTGAGAACATTAATTGAGTAAAAAGCACATGCTTTCTCGCATTGGTTGTAAATCCTTCGCAATATTAGACTACTAAATAAAACCAGCCAAAGTTATTCCAACCAGCAAAATGTTTGAGACTCGATCTCAGTTCCTCAGAGTTAACTTGCCGACACTCATACCACTTCTCCACACAAGAGCCGCATGGATCAATCTCGGGCAGGGGTATAAAAAGGTGAATGGATATGTTCATGAATACACTGCATACCTTATAAATTTAACTCAACGCCAGAAATATATTTTAATTTAAAATTTTGAATTAAAAATGTATTGCTTAAAACCATTTAATTCTTGCACCAAATGTTCTAAGATTTCTAGTGACGTTTAGAAAAACTGATGACTGAGATGTTTTAATTTGTAGATAAATAGTATTTTATAATCATTAGTAAATGTGAGAGAGTACGTGGTGTTATAGCACTACTAGTTTTCTATAGATTTGTTTATCATTTGCAAAGAAATAATTTATGAAGTGTTTTCGACAATTATGTTTAACATTTAAACCTACGAAGAAGATAGCCTTTCAACAGAATATGCTCTAAAACTTCAGAAAATATACATGCCTTATGGAGAACGAGCTTTTTGCGTAATTTGTGCTTGAAATATATTATGTAGATTTTTTCAAAAATTTCGCCAATTTGTTTTCTTCGGAGATAGAATAAATGAATGGTACAGGTTTTGTTTTCGTTGAACTCGAAAATTGCAAATTTAGAAATAGTGTGATAAAGTATGTGCTGTTGTGGTACCGCAACGTAGAAGTATGGTGTATTAGTGATTTTTGCTGTGGAGAGTAAGAAATAAACTGTAATGAACGTTTATTTATGAAAGTAGGTAGACCAGGAGTTGGAATTGATTAAGCTAAGAAATGTGATTCTGAGATGAAACCCCATGAGCATCAGTGGATTGAGATCAAGTAACATACTACATCCATTTTTTAACCTGGAAAAAATTGTACTAGAAGCAATAATTAGGTATTTTGATTAAAATAGTTAAGTGAAAGTCCCTAATGCATCGAAATAATCCACGAAAAAAAGTTCGTGGCGGAGACCGTTAGCGAAGGAAGAATCGTTAAGACAACGGGCTGTTTCTCGGGGCGCGGGGTCAAAAAGCTCCCTCCAGCTCAGCCGCTGTAAACTCGAAGATTGGAAGTTGCGTACTTCTGTAAAAGCCCCACGTTCTCGTCTGATTTGGCCTCTGCCCGGACACAAGCATTGCATTTATCTCCCATCATGCACTCATCTCCTGCGCCGCGAAACGGGGCGTTTTTTATGAGATTCTCTTAATTTAATTTAGTTGGGATTGAGGTTTATTAGATCAACTTTTTACTTTCACGTATACATACGGAATACACGTAGTATAAAAAGTATGTTTGCTGCAAAAAAATTTGTGTGTCTGTGTAAAATTTGTAAAATACGCAAATGTATTTTTTTAAATATCTCAGAACGTAAATGCACCTTCAGATTCGTAAACACTATTTTTGTAGTGGAACTTTAAATGACTACAAATAAGTTTTTCGGAACTAAAAATTTTTTTGAAAAAGGCTTTAATTTTTAAAAACAGCAAGATAACGCTATTTCCTTAAAACAACTCCAAAGTTTTCGATGAAAATTGCCATTTAGAGCGCGGTTTTACACTTTATTAATATTCTTAAAATAATATTTCGGTTCTACTATTAGGAAACAGAAAAATTGAGAATATAAGAGAAAAATTGAGAAAAAAATATACTTTTGGGAGCTCTAGATGGCTGCTGGGAAGACTTATAAGACAAGTCTGAATAGCAGACCAAAAATTGGAGGTACTACATAATGGCTCAGATTTTCTCGTACAATTTTTTCTAATTTCCTTGGTGTGGTCTGGTTTAAGGTCTTGTTCCATTATCTGGCCAGCTGACATCTATCGTCACCCAAAGTACACTTTTTTGACATTTTCTCAACTTTTCGATTTCTTAATACCTTGTCCTAAATAAGAATTTTCATTACAAAATTTGAAGCTTAAAAAAATAGCGATGAAGCATTACTGTAATTGCGAAATTTGAAGCTCCTTTTCACAGGAATCTATTGAGATTTCGAAAAACATCTTTTGTAATAATTTAAAGCACTTCCACTCCCAAATGCAATAATGTGCACCAAATGATGTAAATGTACCCTCTCCCTCAGAAAAAATGTCGTTCAAAATTCTACCTTCCGCACCGCGCCGACAAACTTGGACACCCCTCGGGCTGGGGGAGAGCAGGGGGAGGGACGCGTTGACCAATGGCTAGCAGGTAGAACCAAAGTTGTCTGTGATTGGTGCAACATCCCAAGGGGCAGAAAGAACGCTGTCTCAGGGGGAGAGGGGCTAGTTCGTTTACGTACGAGACAGAAATATCGTCATATTTCCCTGTCGAAAGAGATAGTTTGCCTGCGCGTACGCCACGACGAAAAAATATTTCTAAGCGGGGTTTTCCGTCCAGAATGATTGTCTATAGACCAGTAAATATTTATCATTTTAGCAACAATTATGCTAACTTTTAGTAATCGATTTGTAACACCTGACAAATTGCTATTTTGAGATATTCATTTCAGGCACAACTTGCGGAGCCTTCCCGGCCGTTCTAACGCATATTTCGAATTTGTTTATAAAATTATAAATTGTTGCAAAATTGTTAATTCGCTGTTTTTGGTTCTGGGACATCGGGAGACTCTCCCCCTTTAGATTTTCAAAATTTGGAAATTGTTTATAAATTTGCAATTATTGCAAATTTTCTTATTGTCTAATCTGAATGGCGTTTAAATGTGATGCAAAATTCCGGAATCCGTTCGGTGCTATTATATCTCGTTCTCGAGATATATGTAATTGTTTATAAGAAATTAACATCTTAGTAGACCCCATTTGTTTGCGCTTAATTCATTCGGGCTAGCAGAATAGCGTGGGATGGGCATACTGAAAAAACAGTTCTCCAATGCCGCGCTTTTGCCTGCCACATACGCTTAAAATTCACTTGCTTGTAAACAAATTCTGTGGCCAATTTAATTATGCTAAATTCGTATTTTTACGGCGAGTATGAGCATAACTTTTATTTGGTTTTTATATTCTCTTTTGAGTCCTACAATTTGCAAGTCGATATATTTATCAAATAGGAAAGAAATTGATTATAAAAAAAATATTTTTCAAGGTGCATTACGCACAAACAATTGTTTCTGTTTTTCTATCAAAGGGATGTTGAGCAACCGAATAAATGTATTATTAATTTTTTTTAGTCCCCTGTTAACACCGAGAGTCAGAAACTATATGTTCCTCTTGTTTACCCATTACCATTAAAAACTAGGGAAATATATTGCTTAGCTGTTTGCTATAAACTGCACTGGATTGGATGAATGTAGTGTTAAGGTTTTCAAATACAGAAATATTCAATTTTGTGTTTTGAAAGATCACATGAGTAGAATCACACATCACAATATTTACACAAGTATAGAAATTTCTAAATAAACGTATATAAACTTTAAGTTAATATTTTCAATTCAATTTATCATTCCTTTCTAAAATTGTTAATTTGATGATTTCATTGTATAATATTCAAATCAGAGCTTTATGTGCTAAATCTACGCATTGTTAATACATACATTTAAACAACATTAATACATTTAATATACATTTAAAAGGGTTTTAGATTGGGGAACGTTTCAATGAAATGTTTCAATGAACAGAAGATTCCTTTCTTATTGTATTTCATTTCATATCGTTAATAAATCTCTTTTTAATATTTACTGATTATTTCACCTTTGGAATTGATTGAAAAGTTTCGTTGAATAGAAACAATGAAAAACAATTTTTTCTTCCTTTCTGGTAATTATGTAGTAAGAAGAAAAAGTATTGTAATCATGCGCCGGGAGACGGGGATTTTTCAACAAAAACCTCTAAATTCCGATCATTGGTCACGACAAAAGTAGAAAAATTTTATTCTTGTATATAGTGAATTGCTTCAATACGTTTGTAGACAGAATCCATGTTTTGTGGGTCCTTGTTACTAAAAAATCTATTTACGACAAAACGTCTGTTTGTCCGTCTGTAGTTAACACAAGCATCTAAACGCCGCACGTTCTTTTTTAGTCAAATCTGTGATACATGACCGTTTAAAATCATCTTTGTGAGAGAAAGTTATATGAGCTTCTGTGGTATAGCAGGTAAGCGCACTGTAGGAGAAGCTTAGGCACGTAAGATCGAATCTCATCCACGGCGAATAATTTTTGCGGGTAGAAACAATTTTGCGGTTAATTGTATAGTTATAATCATTCGTATCCATTATAAATATCACATAAAGCATGTGTTTTTGAGGCGCCACTACTTATTTTAGTGTGTTAATGTTTTAAAAAATCACGTATAAATATGCCCCTATTGCGATTCTGGCTTCAGAACGTCTGCATGAGCGCCCGTGTTGAGCTCTAGAGTTATCGCAACTTTCATCTGTGACGTAATTCAACCTTGGCCATAGTCGCCGAAAGATAAGACCGGGAACGACTTCCACAGACGGTTCTAGTTTAGATTGAAACAGAGCTTTATATAGTTGATCAAGCATTCGAATTGTGCTCCCCATTTGATGAGAGATAACGTTTTGAAAACACGTATCCTGAATGTAGCTTGATTGAGCTCGGATATAAAAGCTATTTGTAAGGTAGCTATTTCTTTTAAATATTTAATTGACAATGTTTAGTGATAAAAATAGTAACAATCCCTATAGTTGAAAGAACGTGGTTCAGTCATTTCAATACCTAAAATCATTAAAAAGATGTAAAATTTGTAAAATTAAATTTTTTTCTACGTTGAGAAAAGGTCTAAACTTTTCAACAGATTTCAATATCGAAAAATCAAGAGTTTTTATCATCATAAAATGACAAAAATTAGATGAATATTGTAAAATGGTGTTAACATGTAATAAAAAGTTTGTAAAAGCAGGTAAAGTTTCAATATTTCGATGATGAATTCAGGCCTAGTATCCCCTTTTATATATTACTGTTACTACATTGCTCCAAATTCCAAATCACTACAGGCGTACACCTACTACCCAGCATAACTAGAGGGATATAACAGCAATATAGCTGCTGAATGATTTTTCGAATAGTAACATGCACATTGATGAAGAACAACAAATAAGAACTCTCGTATAACGTGCAATAAGTTATTATTTTGAACAAAAAACCTTTCTCACTAACTGTGATATAATGCGATAGTACTCTCTGAATATGAATCAGTGAAATTGTCGCTGATTCAATCAGTGAGAGCAAAGTCACTGATATCTCCAGTCTAAATGTGTAGTTTTGCTGACAATCAGTGAATACGTGAACCTTTTCAAAATGACCGCCAGCATTTCACTGGTTGTCAGTGGCTGCGCCACCATACCGACTGGTCCAGTTATTCACGTGCTGTGTTGTGAATGTACGCAAAATCGCACGGCGGAGTCAGTGGAATAGAGGTTTCCTGCGAGAAAACTGACCTGTGTCTGAAGATTGTTTTAATTGCATTAGGTAAGTAGTTTTCGGTTTTCTGTGACTCGTCTTGTTGATAACTGTGAGACGTTTTATTTTATGGTGAGCATTTGTCCATACTAAGAAATAGGTTATGAACACGTTGTTAATACCACGTATTTGTTTTTGTTATTAACTTGGAAACTTCTTATGTAACTTAAGAGTTTTAATGTAACTGTTTGGTGATACAGTGTGAAATACCTGACGTGCAATGGATAATTTCGTTTATGAAATTTGTAAAAAGTCCAAAATGCTCTCGATTACACCACAGCAGAGCCGGGCATGCCAGCAAACTAATAACTCATTCTTTGGTTTTTCCAATTTAGTTTGACACCAGTCCAGGTGTCAGGTGAGTTTTGAAGAAGTGTAAGAGAAAGTGCTGGAGCTAACTGGGGACTCTAACAATGTGAATATTTTGAAAGGTATTTTAATTTGCCAAAGACTGCTGTAATACTGATTTATTTTGATCAGTGTTCCTTGCTTTCCTTAGTCACTAAACACATTATATTTTACTCATTTACATGGCGAGGCTAGTTTGGCAGAGGAGTGGGAGTCCAGAAGGTACATCAAAGCCATTTGCCACTCATGAGGTTCCCAATCCAGACCTCATAATAATTCTGCCAGTTAGTATGATCTTGTATGTAATCTGAAAATAAAGTAACCATTTTTTTCTAGCATAACTTCTTGACCTATCTTTTTTTCTGTTTTAGGAGGGCTCTAATTTGCATCTGGAGGAATTGGAATGGAGAAAAACCTTCAAGAAAAATGTCCAGCAATATTTGATATGGGTGAAAGGATAGAAAAACTATTCGTGTTTTGTTCAGGGTGATGGTTGGTTTTAACATCTGCCCTTTTTTTAATAATAATAATAATAATAATAATAATAATAATAATAATAATAATAATAATAATAATAATAATAATAAATATTCCTTCACCCATTGCAGCATTTGACTTACTGTTTAAATTAATATTTACAACAAATTTGGCATACTCAACATCATTAGCAATTTTTTTTCAGTTTTAGCAGTATATAGTGATTATATCCTTCAAATATTTAATTTGAAATACAAACTCAGTTGGGTTTCTGTAATACCCACCTCCTGGGAAATGAACAATGCTTTTGCAATTGTTCAATTATCATAACCTTCTACCATTGGAGTTAGTTTTGTTATTGATGAAATTTGATTCTTTGGTCCGGTATTGACTTCATAGATTGACTTTAAGATTTTCCCAATATCGAGTATGGCCCAATTCTCAATTCATCTAATTTCTTCCTATTCAGGCGATTTTCATGTTCTATGTACACAAGATCTCCCTTTTTAATTCAATTTGTCTGCTGTGTAGGTTGAATATTTTTTTGTTGTCATTATGAAGTTTTATTGTATTCTTGAGTGCTATTTTCCTCTCTCTTTCTAAATCTTTGGCTGTGCATTTTATTTTTAATTCATGTGGTAGGATATTTATGGTTTTACCCTCTAGCAAGTATTTTGTTGAGAATATTGTCACTGTATGCTCTGTCTCGTATTTCTTCACAGCTTTTTTCACAATAGTTGTCCATAGCAATAGCAGCCTCTTTGTTAGTTTCATTCATAATACATCTTATTTTATTCACTAAAGTCTGGTTTAATCTTTCATTGAGACCATTGGAGAAAGGCGCATCTATGGCAGTAAAAATCAATTTTATTTTTTTCTTTACTTGGAATTGTTTTAATCCTTTTGAATTTATTCCTGAATATTGATCCGTTAGTACCATCTGGACATAATGGTTTTTTGTTACTTCCTCAGTTAGTTTTATGAAGTCATCGGCGTTTTGATTTTTTGATGTTAAAATATAAGCATATCTTGTGAAATGGTCGACCAGTAGGTGTAGGTATTTTTTTGTTGACCGGGATCCTCTATAACCTCCGATGGTATCTATAGAAACTATCTTGAATGGGTACATTGCTCAACCTAGGAGTGACATTAATCCATATTTTGATTTTCTTCATGATTTATTCTTTAAGCAGATGTCACAAGTTTCACAGATCTTCTCTATGTTTATGTTTATGTTTATGTTTATATTTTTCGCTGTAAAGAATAGTGTTACTTTATTTATCATCTGCGCTCTTCCCAGGTGACAATAAGTATTGTGTACATATTTTAGTAATATTTTACTAAATTATTCTGATAATGAGAGTTTTTCTCTTCTTTTTAATTTTTATAATACATTTCATTTTAGAATATTAGTTTTTTCTTATTGTTTTGTAGTTTTGTGCATCTTTTTTGATCCTTTTTTATGTCTTCTAATTTCACTAGGTTTACTATTTTTAATATGTCATCTGAATTTTCATCAGGCTCTAGAACTGGATGCCTGTTTAAACAGTCTGCCTCTTGGTTTAATTTTCTAGGATTATATTTAACTTTAAAATTGTATTGGGACAAATAGTATGTCAAATCACCCAGTTCTTAATCTGTTATTGCTTTTATATTTAAATTTTTAAAGGTTTATGATTGGTGTGTACCAAAAATTCTCTTCCAAGTAGCCAATGTTGCCAATGTAACACAACCTTTTTTATTGTCAAGCACTCAAGGTAAATTGCTTTTTTTTTTCCTTTTGAGCTTCACTCAATTTTTTTGAAGAATATGCCACTGGCTTATTATCCCCATTTTTTGTTCTTGGTTTAGTACAGCTCCGATTTCTTTTATGCGTGCGTTCTTTTTCCAATTGTTCCATTCTGATTCTACTGTATTTTTCAAAATCATACTTGAGTACCAATCTGCGCTTGCATTGTCAAGGGAAAATTTTAGAATTTCTCTTCCACAAAACAGCGTTCACACTCTTTTTCAAACTCGTTTATCCATTGGCATGCGTTTGAGTTTCTTCCATTAAATATCTATATATTTAAAAAAATAAAGCATTTTGCCATGGCTTCGTTTGGAGCTTCTACTGAATTGATTGTAGTATTTTTTCCTTTAAATGAAAGAATGTGATCCCTAGATGTGTTATCAGATATTGTTTGTGTTGATTCACCAATATTTACGGTGTAAATTAATTAATTAAATCATTCTTTAATACTACGCTTATCAGTAGTCAATTGTTTTCTTCCAAAATGCTGTTTCAAAATCGATTATATGAAACGCTAGATGCGAGTCCAGGCTGCTTGATGTTTTGTTTTGATTGTTGAGATTTGTTTACAATTCGTCACGGTTTTGTTTCAGTGTAATAATTGCATTGTGGCTTTGACAGTTTGCATGTATTTGCTTTTGTGATGTATTTTTTAGAGAACATTCGGACAGTGGGTTTTGCTCAGTTGTACTGAAGTAGTGAAGTTGTTCACAGGTTATGTCGAATTCCGAATAGTTGTCCACGCGCCCCCAAAGAAGCAAACGTACACTGGACGCAGAGAATGAGAAAGTCAGCGCAGAAAATGTCAGTTTTGTTCTGCTTTGTACTTCCCATGCGATAGAAATTCTACAAACGTGTTTACTCTGTGTTGCTTAAATTGGAAAGTAAGTTTACCTTCGAGCAATATGCCAGAAGTAATCAAATGACACATCAAAAAACTTTAGAAATAATATCCGTCAGTATAATAGTGCTCTTTCTTTTGTGTCATATCGTGTATTATTGGAATATGTGGGCCATTTTGCATTGCCACCTGGTCATGGACCATACGTGTTCAAAATTTTGGGAACTACACAGCACAGAATTTCTTCGTTATAACTTGAAGATCCAAACAATGCAACATTTTTGTGAACATTAGTCTGGGCACAGTATTTTACATTTATCTAAGATCTCACCGTCAAATTTTGACGGGTTCTCACTAGTATTGATGATAAAATCATTGACAATTTTTCTCAAATTTTTTACTTCAGATATTTGTTGCTTATCTTCTAAAACTTTCTTTAAAATTTTCTCAATTGTTTCATCTGAGGTACTCGGGTAGATTTTTCAACTTTTTCCTCTGTAATCTCTTCTATGTAGTAGTTGTAAAATTGCAAATTTTCCTCTTCATCCAAATATACTTTTGATAGATTTTCTGATAAAGAAATCCAGACTTTGATGTCTCTTTTTTTAAAGTATTTCTTACCTTACCAAATATTTGTGTTGTAATTAGCTCCTTGTGAAGGTTTGTGTTTTGGAGTTCATCTGGTAAGCCATTTAAAGTTTTTACCTCAAGTGAATTAATAGCTTAGAACTTGCGCTTCTTGACACATGCCATCATTCATCAATTGTATTCCTGTCTTTGAAATCTGTGGCCAGGTGCCTCCATTGCGGTGTCAGGTATCAGTCATTTGTTCGGTAGCATTTGTTCGGTAGATTCAAATTTTTAGGAAACGACACACAATAGTGTTTTTTTTTCTTTATACACATATATATGTGTATATATACATGTGTGTACATATATATGTACATAGAAACAAAGGCATGCAGTGCTGTTAACATTTCCAATTTTAAGCTTAGCAATGCTGCTGATTTTAATTATGAAAATTATAATTAGCAAAGGAAGCTGATTAAGTTGCCCTGAAACTGGCCAAATACTTGTAATAATATCAAATGTTTATTTGTATTTTTACTTTAAAAATTTTGACCAATTTAATGTTCTCTATTTATTTTTATTGTAAAATTCACATAAAAATCCATTGAAATGTATTTATACACATTTAAATTATAAGACGATTATAATTCTTTCACTACTTTCTTCCCAACTTTCTTTTCATAATTTGTTGTATTGTCACAAAAATTGTCAATAATATGTACAGTGTTAACTGCAGGCCAATTTTTCTCCGTAGTGAGTTTTGAAAAGTTCCTGAACATCGGTTTTCTTCTGTTGTATGTTTTTCGTTGGTTTAAATAAAGACTTGTATTCACCTGTCTCACTTAAAAAGGCAGTATCTCCGCAACGCGCCAGCTGTGTGGTTGCTCAACCAAAAAGCTCTATCTTCCCCGTGTTAAATCGAAGGACTAAGGAGTAAAAACAATAACTTCATTAATAGAACCAAGAGCGTGGTGCAATTCCTGTCAAGGCACCAGACACCGGAGAGAGCGCCATTTGGACGCCCTTTCGTTTCAAAATGATTTCATATACATCGCTATTGCTGCAATATCTTCAATAATGAATGTTTTAAAAGGAAAATGTATATTCCTAAGATATTATGAGATCTTTTTCATTTTCTGGTGGTTGTGCAACCTAAGCGCGAGCCGCCACTGCTGGGATAGCAATGCGATATTCCACTGATTCAAATAAGGGAGGCTTTGCTTTCACTGATTGCAACAGCTATTTACTCCACTGGTTCAATTAATTGCCACAGATTTCACGTATTCAAACAGTGTAGTTTCACTGATTCAAGCAGTGAAGTTTCACTGGTTCAAGTAGTGAAGTTTCACTGATTCAAAAAGTGGTCCCGATTTTCACTGTTTCATTCAGTTCAGTTCACTGATTGTCAGTGGTCGGATTTTAACTACCGCAATCAGTGAATAGTCACTGTCAATCAGTGGCTTTTCACTGATTCAAGTTGAGAGAGTATAGTGCAGTATATACGCACACACAATACAACAGTTCTTTAAGTACATAGAATATCCCAAAAGTTGATGTTTCATGACTCAACATGTGAATAACAAATATTGAAGGGCGGACAGCCCTGTGCCGTACGCAATGACGCTTTGAGAACTATGAAAATTCAGTATGTAATCACAGTATGAGAATTGGTGTAATAACGCAAACAATTTGCATTTTTCTTGAAAATGGACACTATTTCATTATTGTTGGATTTTCCTCGAGTTCCTGGATACCTGACGAAACCTTAGACACCTCTCTTGGCCGAAGACTATAGATTTCTTTCCATTTCTGCACGCAATGGCAATCTGCCGCATCTAATAACTTTAAGCACGTAATACTTAATTTATACGCATGCACCTAATATTTAATTTATTATTTTTTAAAAGTTACTAAACTACCGCCGCCGTTGCCACCACTACCACTACCACTATTTCCTCATTAGATTTTGTGGCCCGAACAAGCCCTTGCTTGTGATTATAAATTGTGCAGAAAGACGGGCGTGTAATAAATGAAACAATGGGAGCTTCTATTCCACTTCGCTCCTTAATATTTCCTAGAAGAATACATTTATTTAATGTTCTTTTAGTTTTCAGCAAGTTTACTTTTGTTCACAAATTATTAAACGCGATCTCTCTTTTGTTTCAGTAAATGAGTGTTCTGTTTGCGCTTTATTCTTTTAGGTGTTTAAATTTAATGATTTTCAGAGTTTATTGACTACTCTTTCTACTACCTAACAGGTTGCGGCAATATCTGTTTTTTTGGTAATTTTTTACGCGCATATGAATCTAGTTCAGCTTACACTTCATTTCTCATTACTGGTTTTGTAATTGGGATGAGATAATATTAATTATTTTATTTTTCGACGTATTTTATTACTACAATTTATTCCTTTATTTATATCATCTTTATTTTGTTATTATTATTATTATTATTATTATTATTATTAAACTCTTTAATATTTACGCATTTAATCTCACTATCTTAGTTTAAAACCTTATTCTTTCTATTGAAATCACACATCCTAATTTTATTTTTAAATACTAATTAAATAAATTAAAGTAATGTTCAAATTAGTAAAACCTGAGGTTGAAAAATGAATGAGATTGGTTTGGGTGAGTAATTCCATGTCTTTTTAATCTGTGAGGAAGAACAAACAGACCTTTCATTCTACACAAAGTCAGGTAAGTCTCTTCATTACGTGGTGTTTTATAGTCGAAATTAAAAAGTGGAGAAATGAGAAACGCTTAAAGCACACCGACGTGATGAAAGTGGCGACAAGAAGAAAAGATAGCAAGAAAATACCCTAATCCTGATTTAACGGTCGAGGGATTCCATGGCAGTCCAAAATGAAATAAGCAGACCAGCGTCTGGAATCAAACGTTAAAACACCCTTTTTAATTATCATTCTGAAATGGGTAATTATTTTCAACATGTGAATACCTAAACGGCCAATGTAATATTTATCTAATTGATTATACCAGTCCATTAATCGCGTAACTGCAAAATTCAAATGCCTTGAAAATTTCAATAACTTTCGCACTCAAATCAATAGATTCAAGTAGACACATCAAGTAGACTCGTTCATTACTTCTAAGCGGTTCCCAGAAGCGAAGTGGAGAAATATTGAGTTCTAAGCGGTTCCCAGAAGCGAAGTGGAGAAATATTGAGTTCGTCTAAAACGATTGGAAGATAAAAACTTGTGTGATAGCATTACAAAGCCAAGCAACTGAGGCATTCTAGGGAGCGTGCTAGCACAGGAAGACGATGGACGGGTGTGTGGTAGAGGGTGGGACACGCCTCCTGTTGACCTCTCCGCCCTCGAGCGCTCGGCAATTCCCCCACGACGCGACGCACTCCATTCCGCTGGGCGAGATAATTCCAGCGGCAGCCGCCACGCGCCTCAGCCCCGCCCCCGGCACCGCCCCCGCCCTCGCCGCCGACCATGCCTCAGGCGGCGCGCCGCGTGCAGCCCTGGACCTGCAAGGCTGCTCGCCGGAACCACATTTCGACGAGTCTCGATTTCGTGACCGATTGGGGCTTAATATCGAAGAAAGAGCGGAAGAAACGGATTTTAGATCTTAATACAGTAGACGATTTTAAAAATATTACTCTTTGCAAAAAAATGCACTTTATTGTACACAATATTGTACTTTTTAAAATTGCAATATATTTGCAATTTTAAAAAGTACAAAAACAAGATTTTCTCCAAAGCAGTTTCAAATTTTTTCTTTACATTTTTGGAATGATTAGTGCCAAGCAAACCCTAACGGTGACAGAACGCAACGTTGCTTTATTGTTGTTTTTTTCAGAAATTACGAAAATGGAATATTTTTGACTTCTCTCCCACGTCGGTAATATTTACATTAGGTGCGATTTCTTCGTGTTATTGTGTTTGAGTACATGTGCTTTAAATAATACCATATAAAGTTTCTCTAAAATACAAGTTTCTTGTTAAAATGAGCTCAAAATTTCGCATTTTCAGAAACGTTCAAACGCCATTTTCTCGAAAATGGCTCCAAACGTTTTCTTCAAACTTCTCCAACGTATAGTGTTAATGGCTCTGTTTAATATGACAAAATTTCATTTTAGTATATTGTTTAATTTTTTCAAAATGCCTCTTGCTGTTACACACAATATTTTTTAATATACCTCTTGCCGTTAATATGTACCCTCTCCCTCAGAAAAAATGTCGTTCAAAATTCTATCTTCCGCACCGCGCCGACAAACTTGGACACCCCTCGGGCTGGGGGAGGGCAGGGGGAGGGACGCGTTGACCAATCGCTAGCAGGTAGAACCACAGTTGTCTGTGATTGGTGCAACATCCCAAGGGGCAGAAAGAACGCTGTCTCAGGGGGAGAGGGGCTAGTTCGTTTACGTACGAGACAGAAATATCGTCATATTTCCCTGCCGAAAGAGATAGTTTGCCTGCGCGTACGCCACGACGAAAAAAATATTTCTAAGCGGGGTTTTCCGTCCAGAATGATTGTCTATAGACCAGTAAATATTTATCATTTTAGCAACAGTTATTCTAACTTTTAGTAATCGATTTGTAACTCCTGACAAACTGCTATTTTGAGATATTCATTTCAGGCACAATTTGCGGAGCCTTCCCGGCCGTTCTAACGCATATTTCGAATTTGTTTATAAAATTATAAATTGTTGCAAAATTGTTAATTCGCTGTTTTTGGTTCTGGGACATCGGGAGACTCTCCCCTTTAGATTTGCAAAATTTGGAAATTGTTTATAAATTTGCAATTGTTGCAAATTTTTTTATTGTCTAATCTGAATGGCGTTTAAATGTGATGCAAAATTCCGGAATCCGTTCGGTGCTATTATATCTCGTTCTCGAGATATATGCAATTGTTTATAAGAAATTAACATCTTAGTAGACCCCATTTGTTTGCGCTTAATTCATTCGCGCTAGCAGAATAGCGTGGGATGGGCATACTGAAAAAACAGTTCTCCAATGCCGCGCTTTTGCCTGCCACATACGCTTAAAATGCACTTGCTTGTAAACAAATTCCAACTGTATAATATTAGCCCCGACTGATCTTTATAACATTGTCGAAAAACAATATGAACGCTAGAGATTTTTGTTTAATGAAATCTCTTTTTAAAAATAGATCTTGTATTAAGATAAATTGAACACCCTGTTTTTTTTAAAACTGCAAATGCTTCACTTTCTTTTCGCATCGGAAAGGAGGTAGTCTTGTCGTGTACCTGGTGGTGAGGGGGGAACCGTGTCAGGTGAGTTAACTTTAAAGACCCGAGTTCGAATCCCGACGAGTAGAAAATATTTTCTGCTGTCGTAGGTCTTTTTTTGTTTCTTTTTTGCAGGATCACATAGTCCGTATTGAATATTGCATAGCAATTACGAATAATACGTGAAAACATATGCTGTTGAGGCAACACTTGTTTTGAACATAAAACACTTTCTAAATAGTATGTATAGTAAGATAAACTTTATTTAGGTGAGTAAACTTAGACTTTGATTCTCTAAATTAAAACTTGACGTAACTGAGAACAGTGTCGTCATAAGAGTTATTATGATACATATATCCTTTATTTTTAAAATCTTAGGCCCCGAAACGCGCCTCAAATTAATTATTAATATAATAGCAATAGCTATTTATATATAATATAATTTCATAATTATTTCCAAAGAACCGGAACGCCGTTCCGTCGCGTACCAACAGAAATCAAGCGTTTTTTTACAGGATATTCGGGGAAGAAATGTCGAATCTTCGAAAAATAGCTGTTAAGACAATTTTAAGCTTATTTTGTCTAATAAACTACACGGATATTCCAAATGGCTAAGCCGCAATAAACATTCAAAAGTTGGTTTGGATATATGTTTTCTAGGCAACTATTTGCGTTGTAGAAGCATATAAACACTTCATTAATATCTAAATTGTTTATGATTAACAAAATAAATGAATACATTTGATCAGAAAGAAAAATTAACCTAGAAATAAAAAAGCACCCAATTTTCACAGTTCGACTGCTTTTTTATTTCTCGGTTAATTTTTTTTCTGAACTAATATATTAATTTATATTGTTAATAATAAACATGTTACATGTTTCTGGTCTGTTTACATGATTCTAGAATGCAAAGTTTTGCGTAGAAATCATATTTTCAAACCAACATTTGCGTGTTTATTGCAGGTCAGTTATTCAAAATATCTATGTTCTCAGCCCGAACGAATTAAGCGCAAACAAATGGGGTGTACTAAGATGTTAATCTATATATATAAAAGAAAGTCGTGTTAGTTACACTATTTATAACTCAAGAACGGCTGTACCGATTTGGCTGAAAATTGGTGAGCAGGAAGCTTAGAGCCAGGAGACGGACATAGGATACTGTTTATCCCGTTCGACAGCGTTCCTGTGTGAGAACGCACGTTTGCGCGTGATTTCGCACGTTTTCGCGTGATTTTGCACCTTTTAGAGGGTTTTCGCACGTTTTCACACGTTTTCGTATGTTTTCGCGCCTTTTCGCCTAAGTTTTCTGTGCCGAAGCGTTCTGCAGCAGAGAACAAGCAAGCAATCAAGAAAAAATACAAATTAAGTTACTAAAAGCGTGTTAAAAAGTGAAGTGAAGTATAATTAACAATGCCGCGACCAAGACGATCAAATCTTTCCCGACAAAGTCGTAATGCAAGAAGGATACGAAACATGACCAATGAAAGGACTGAAGAAGAACAAGAAATTGCACGTGAAGAGCGCCGCGTTAGTATGGCTCGACTTCGTGCTTTACCATCACAAGAGCAACGTGAGGCAGCCCGTGAAACGGCTCGGTTGGCAATGCAAAATCGTCGAGCGAACAACAGAGGTCAACAAATAGATAATGTTCGAAGCAGAACAAGAAATTCATCAAGTGCTGATTTGAATCGAGCAGCGTTTCGATTGCAGCGATACGATTGCAGCAATGATTCCAGCTTGCACCCTAGCGTTTACATTGGGCCAATGAACGTTGTTTGCGAGTATTGTGGTGCATTAAAGTTTTCTGGAGAAAAAAGATGGCACCGGCTGTTAAGGCGGAACAGAGTTCGCCGGGTCAGCTAGTTTCTTATAAACAATTACATATATCTCGAGAACGAGATATAATAGCACCGAACGGATTCCGGAATTTTGCATCACATTTAAACGCCATTCAGATTAGACAATAAAAAAATTTGCAACAATTGCAAATTTATAAACAATTTCCAAATTTTGCAAATCTAAAGGGGGAGAGTCTCCCGATGTCCCAGAACCAAAAACAGCGAATTAACAATTTTGCAACAATTTATAATTTTATAAACCAATTCAAAATATGCGTTTGAACGGCCGGGAAGGCTCCGCAAATTGTGCCTGAAATGAATATCTCAAAATAGCAGTTTGTCAGGTGTTACAAATCGATTACTAAAAGTTAGAATAATTGTTGCTAAAATGATAAATATTTACTGGTCTATAGACAATCATTCTGGACGGAAAACCCCGCTTAGAAATATTTTTTTCGTCGTGGCGTACGCTCAGGCAAACTATCTCTTTCGGTAGGGAAATATGACGATATTTCTGTCTCGTACGTAAACGAACTAACCCCTCTCCCCCTGAGACAGCGTTCTTTCTGCCCCTTGGAATGTTGCACCAATCACAGACAACTGTGGTTCTACCTGCTAGCGATTGGTCAACGCGTCCCTCCCCCTGCCCTCCCCCAGCCCGAGGGGTGTCCAAGTTTGTCGGCGCGGTGTGGAAGATAGAATTTTGAACGACATTTTTTCTCAGGGAGAGGGTACATAGCATAGAGTCGCAGCTTAATTCGCCTCTTTTCGAGTGATTCCCAAGCACCTTTATTTTTTGATCCTCTGAAAGTAAATTTCGATGCTCTGCGCTGGACCTTTTCTAGATTACCTTGCTGGGATATTCTGTACGGGTCCCAACATACCGCGCCATATTCTAATACGGGTCGGACTAGTGACATATAAGCAAATTCTTTACCTCTCACTGTACTCTTCTTTAGGATTCGCATAAAGAAATGTAGAGATCTCCAGGCTTTTCCCACAACGACATTTACTGGATTTTCCCAGCTCAATTTACTAATTGAATTCCTAAATATTTGCAAGATGTGACTGTAGGTATGACTTTGTTGTTCAACACATGACTGTTGTTGTACACAGTTTCTCCATAACTTCGACCCCTACCAAACGTGATGGCTTTACTTTTTGAACTATTTATTTCCATTCCATTTGTTTTTGCCCAGGAGTTTAATTTGTCTGTGTCTCGCTGCAAAATATACACCTCTTCTGATTCGATAACCCGATAGATGATACAGTCATGAGCAAAGAGTCTTACGTTTGAAGCTAAATTTTTTGGCAAGTCATTCACGAAGGCGAGAAACATGAGAGGTCCAATGACACTTCCTTGTGGAATCCCTGACGTAACACTTGCGGTGGTTGATATATATCTTCCGATTCGAACCTCTTGTTTCCTATCACGTAATAGTTCGTTTTATCCAAGCCACCACCCTAGTGTCTATACCCGAATCTATTAATTTGTTTACAAGACGATCGTGAGGAACAACATCAAAAGCTTTGGCAAAATCTATCACTATTGCGTTTACCCTTCCGCCTTTATCAATTTCGTCGGTTAGATCTTGTAGAAGTGAGACAAGCTGACTCTCGCAGGAGAACCCGTTTCGGAAGCCGTGCTGACCTTGATAAAGCCATTCCTTGCCCTCCCATTCTTTCCGGATGTAGTTAGTAATTAGTTGTTCCATGAGTTTGCATACGACTGGCGTGAGACTTATCGGCCTATAGTTACTAAGTTACGTTTTATCGCCAGTTTTAAAAACAGGTACTACGAGTGCTAACTTCCAATCTTCTGGTACGCAAGCGTTGATAGAAATATTAAATAACCTAATTAGGTACGGTAGAATAGCCTCTCCACCTTATTTAATAATGTCCGTGGAAGTAGAATCTGGGCCTCGAGATTTTCCGCTTTTCATTAATTTTATTCTTTTCCATAGAGTACTTACGTCGACCTGAAATAGATTTCTATCTGATAACGTTGGTATCTGTGTACAGTGAGTTTACTGCTTAAAAACCGAAGCGAAATATGCATTAAAGGCGTTTGCTTTTTCTCTGTCGTCAGTTATTGGCAAATTATTAATACGAACAACTGGAATTTCGTCTTTGTTTCCCTTCCTTCTACGAACATACTTAAAAAATTTCGACCAATTATTGCCATCCGCACTAAGGATATATTTTAAGTGACGTTCCTCCGCGATTTTCTTTTCCTTCTCTAACGCTTTTGAATAACTTCGATATAATGCCATGTGGTTGCCACTAATGTGCCTGTTACTTATGCCGTTCTGGTTTTTCTTTTCATACGTCTAATCTTTGCATTATAATATTCTGGGTCGGGATTTCTTTTTAACAATTAACATGGAACAAATGTCTGCACGGCATTTTAAAGAATGTTTTTAAATTCTTTCCATATTTCTTCTATCCCCCTCCCGTTCTAAGAAACTCATTGTACTGCTCCCTTAAGTAATTTTGAAACCCTTCTACATTGGTTTTCTTGTATTGCCTCACTAGGAACCCGGTGTTAATACTTTTCCTCACAGTACTTAAGTCTAAGTCGACAAGAACTGCTTTATGGTCACTTATACCTTCTATGACGTCGCACGATAAGAATAAGCCTTTCGTACTAACAATGCAAATATCTAGAAGCGCGTCCTGGCGAGTCGGCTGGTCTACTACCTGCACTAATTCCGTTGTCCCAGACCAGTCTATTGACAAGTTGCTGCACGTGTCCATCGCATACGCACCCTTTCCAAATTGTGTCTAGGAGATTTAAATTTCCGGCAATAACTTCGGGATGGCTACGTATATTTTTTGTTCTTTCGTGTATCGCGCCTAAGATTTCGTAATTACTAGCCGGTGGACGATAGCAAGCAATTATTTCTAAGTTATTTCCTGAACAGTAAATTTCCAACCCCGTCATTTCAAAAACATTATCGACCCAATTTGATACGACATTTTAAGTGTTTTTTACACAAATGAATACTTCGCCGCCTCTAGTTCCGCGATCTCTCCTAAACGTAAAATAATCAGACCGAAAAATTTCCGCATTTGCTACCGCATCCGAGAGCCAAGACTCTGTACCTATCACGATATCAGGATCACAAGCCTCAATTAAATTCCAAAATTCCGTTACCTTATTTACGATGCTACGACAGTTCACCTGCAACAATCTAATGAAACCTCTCCTCACCTGCAAGTCCGAGTTTGGGACCCGTGCGTCCTGTTCAGGTGCCTGCGCCCCCGCAGCAGTCGTCTCCTCCCGCGCAGCAGTCGACTCCTTCTACGCAGCAGTCAACCCATATTCCCAGACGAAATCATCCCATACTATTGAAAATTCCAGAAGCTATTTTGTATACCATGTGAAGCAATTATAATTACAAATACAAATTAATTAAGATAAATAAAATGAAAGTGTCTGAATGTTATTTACGAATTTTCAACTTTTAAACATTTTCATATCTCTTGTTTGATTTTTAAAACTTGTGTCACGTCAAATCAATTGTTGTCTATGTGAGCATCTGTATGAACCAATTTAAGTAAAATAAAGGATATATCAACACGAAATTTAAATACATTATATACTGTGGCGTCGCGCATCGCTTCCTTGCGAACCGTGCCGGGAAAACCGTCCTCCCCCATGCTTAAGCTGGATGCGGGGTTGGGGCGGTTGGCATGCGCTGTGCACGCTGACGCGCGCCGAGCTGAAGACGCGCGGAATAGGCCAGGGGATGGGGCAGGAAACTCTCCGAATATAACTATAGAGAAAGGTTAGTGCGAGTCGTGGACTATGTCGCAAGACTCCTACAGGAGGCTGGCCGTCGAGCCGACCTGACGCCCGCCGGCATGGGAGCGCTGAGGGGAGGGGGCGAGCCTCCGGGTACTTAAGGCTGCATCAACTGCGCCCACGGGGGATATGTGGAGGGTCGAAAGGCCGAGTGATATCTCCGGTGCTATCCTAGCACGCGGTCTTCGAGGCGAAGACCGGTTTGGCGTCAGGCCATGTAGTAATGATAGTTAAGGGATTCTGTGTCCGACAGCTTCGCACCACGCGTTGCTAGCGTGCTTTAAAGGAGTGATACTGGGCTGGGCCTAGAGACGGTCGCGGGAGTTTCGCGGCTAAGGGATTGGAAAGGTTGCCGGAGATTTTTATTTTGTAAATTATTGTGTAAATATAGTTATATATTTCTTTTAGAAACAGTCGTCTGTGTTATTTATTTCCAGTACGTCACAATACACTTCTCATGGGACGGACTTATATCCGTATACGGATATATATCCGTGACGTCTGACCGGGAGAGGTGGTGTTTCCGCACAAGAATTCCTTTTCGGCCGCCCGCGCGCCGCCCCGCGCCGCCGCGGTCCGCGCCCCTTCGCGCGGCCGTCGTTGTCTTTTGCCCCTCAATGCCGCAGCTCCCGCGTCCGTTTTCGCCGCTGCTCGGCTGCCGCCCCAAAGCGAAGGCGCGCGTGGTCTTCAGAACACTTGTTAGTTTGTTAGTTAATGCCTTATTTTACGTGGCGAGACTCGGGCCAACAGGCCCGCTCTTGCGTCTAACCACTTAAATTTCGCTACGCTCCTTTTACTACCTAGCGGATACAGGCAACAAGCGGATCTCAATTTTGCTCAGAGACTTCTTTTAGACTTGAGGATCTTTTACATTCAGTAAATCTACTACATGGGACAGACGGCTTTACTCCCCCCTCCGTAGGCGTACGAAGGATATTTTCGCCCTTAAAAATCCACGACTTCGATCGGGTTTGAACCCGCAAACTCGGCTAAAACAGTCCGGGACGCTGACCGCTATACCACCGAATCCTTGATCGCGGTAGCCGACAAAGATATTTGTCGGAAAAGTACAGTGCGCGGTTTTATGATTTTTGTTTTGTTTTGTTATTTAAGGTCGAATCAATGTCTAGGTCATTAGCGACCACTACTGGAGTTAACGTTGAGGAGTTAACTATGAAGATGAAATGATATGGTAGTGATAAGGTGTGAATGGACGAACACGAACACAACCATGCCCGAGGCGGGACTCGAACCCGTGACCCTTCGGTACTACACTACTGCCTTAGCGATCTCGGCTGTATGATTTTATTGCCACTCACAGCCGGCCGCCTGTTCCTTCCGCCCCCCGCCCCCGTCCTTTGTGTCAAGACGCTCGGAATCGCGGTCGCGCGGCCACCCAAAACGGCCGCGCCTTCCTGCGCCACGCGCTCCCCCACCTCCAGTCTCGGGAGCGAGGACCCACAGCCACCCAAGGGCCCGCCCCCTCCATCTCAGACCGCCCCCTCCGAGACCACCGCGTGGGAGAGCGGTTTTCTTTATATAGGTTGTAAACCACCGCGTTCAGATCGTTTTACGCAGATTGAGATTGACGCACTCTCGCTCATCATTCATGTGAGATTTCGTCGCACAGGTCCATTCAGATAGTTGCGTCAATGTGAGCGCTGACTTGTGCTACGTTGGCAGTTGGTACTTGCGCCTTGCCATTCTTTGTTATGCCGTAACGGCTTTAACGGTATCAATCCACGTGCTAGCCTTTGTTATAGAGAGAGCGGATGTGACGTTGGGGGAAAAGCCAGGAGGCGGAATGGAAGGGGTGCCGGCTACCTGCGCCGGGTGCGACGACGCTTCGATCTCTTTCCCTTCGAGGAGTGCCGGCCGGGAGCCGGGGGCCATTAAATTGAAGGCGTTTCAATGGGTTTATTTGAGAAGATGAATGCTGAACACACTCAACTGTTCTTTTTTAGTAATGCTCGATGGCTTTCAAGAGGTCAAGTGCTAAAGAGAATGGTTGAACTACGGAACAAGGTATTCTCTTTCTTACAGGAGAAAGGCCACTCTCTGGTAGATTGGTTCAGGAACGAAGATTTTCTCTTTTGAAACTCTCTCTATATCTTTAGAAGAGGCCTTATCCGGTTCCTGTTGCAACCGTTGATAAGACGCCTACCTACATTTCAAGCTGCAGGGACATCGCACTCCCCTACCGTAGCAACGCACCTAACAGCGACAAGATCTAAGGCTTGTCTCCAGTCATGTGTGCTAGACTTATGCATGAACGTTTGTGTGTGTGAGTGTGAGTGTGAGTGTGAGTGTGAGTGTGAATGTGAGTGTGAGTGTGAGTGTGAGTGTGAGTGTGTGTGTGTGTGTGTGTGTGTGTGTGTGTGTGTGTGTGCGTGTGTGCGCGCGCAAGAGAGGAGGGACAGGAAAGAGAAATGAAAGATCGCGCGCGGTCCGTAGTCGGTTTGTTAAAGTACTTATTTTATAAAAATATGATTTAGCATTTTTCCCCTCCATTCTAAAAATATTTTACATCTGAAACCTAAGCGTGGGCGAAAACCTGAAATTTGGAACTTTTTAAAGGCGAGAAATGAACAAGATATTTTTTATTTCACAAACTCTCAGAGACTCTCTCTGAGCGAAAATATAATTCGAGCATTTGTATACCAAATAAAATTCAGATGAAGTTTATGAAAAGATTTTTTGAGTGGAAGAAGATTGAAACAATTATAGGTTTTTACTTTTAAAGGTAGCATAAACATTCAATGTTTAGAAATTCTGGATTCAAAATTCGGCCGAATTGTGGCTACTGTGTGTAATCTTCTGGCCTCGGCAGGGAGGCGCAGAGTGAATGTTTGCGGGCGCTCGAAGCACAGTGTGGCTGGCGTGGGGGAGGGGGGAAGCTGACGCCAGCAGATGCAGCAGCGCGCGCTGCAGGCGCCCTCCCCACCCCCCTCCCTCCCACTCACACACGTACTGGCCGGAGATGACGCTCACCAATGCGCACAGTAATCCCTAGAGGACATATCACCTAGTAGCAAATCGTACTATAAACGGTTCTTTAATGCCAATAATTTGCAGAAAATTGAAAGACCATTTAGAAGCGAACATAGTTTTTCAAGATATGCTGTTACCATATTGATGTCAAGGAAAAAAGTCTTCAAGGTATTTAATAACACACATTGTTTTGGGGGTAGCAATTCCCTGGTTGCGCAAACATTTCTCTGGTTGCGCACAGTACTCCTGAAAAATTTATCAAGTTTCAGCTCAAAAAATTCTAATCTGACAGAGTTATGCGTGGTATATATGTCCATACATAAATAATAAATACATTCAGCATAAATTTTCTGGTACAATATTTAGTACACCTCATTGCCATCTGCTCCAAACTTAACCATATTTGCAAAATCACAAGAAGACCTTAATCGTGACGTGTGCCGAAAGCACATAAGTACAGGCCGAATTAACCTTACCCCTTGTGTACTGCCCATGTATTTTCAGACCAAAAATTCAAGATCGTATTGTTGATTATTTCGTGATTTCGAACACGACTATGTCATTAATTCCTGCATGTTTTTATAAAAGATGTGACGACGTTCTTTCTCCAATAGATGATGAGATCCGACGCCGACCTAGAATTGCTTCCGAGAATTTTCCTGGCATCTCCCCCATACTGGCAAAAATCCGTGTTGTGGCAGTCTGTAAAGCAGCTATGCACTACGTATTTTTCACTTCGTGCACAGCTCTTCTCCATACTGTACTGTAGTCCACATCTCTTGTACACTTTGTTTGCAACCTTTTATGCTCATAAAGATCAGACCGTGAACACTTCCCGATCCTGCCCACATCCGCTTCTCCTCTGTAGCGGCACTTGCCGGACACTCAATAAACATTTCAACGTCGCACACATTGCATTATACATTCGTACACTTAAGGGCTGTTAAAATCTTGTGCATACTGTACATGTTTTTTACACATTTCAATCACACATTAATTTATTTACGTCCATCACGTAACTTTTACTTCATGAAGTAGTGCATGTGTGAGACCTGAAACGATTTCCGCGAACCAATCAGCGAGCTCCGGGAAAACATATGTTTTATTTAAAGTGACAGTGGTGAATGTTATGATCAAAGGAATTTGTTATATCGTGTTGAATTAATGCTGGAGTAATGAGAAATGAGGACGCAAATAGGTTTGGTTAGTAGCAGATAGTTCGCGCCCCATTAGAATATTGCAGTATAGGTACATATAAATCAGTGGTCAGTGTACAGATTTCGTGAAGTAAGCGACAATTTACTGTGGAAATCGCATAATTTCATTTCAAAGTTTTTGCTGAAATTGTGTCATATCGAATGTCAGTTCTTAAAATTACCAAACGCACCCCACGTATAGTGGTAAACTAACACCTTTCGTATCATCATTAAATTGGTATTGGTAGCCCGCGAAGTGTTAACGCATGAAATAATCCTAACAGTCATGTTTAATGGTAATGGTAAGCAAACACGTTTCTTTAATTGTGGCTAAATTTGATATATACATAATAATAGTATTTTTATTGTTTCAGGGATAATTAACAAAAAATTAAGGGTTACCTTCCCTAAAGGTGACCAGGAGTTCCTTGAATTAGGAAAAGATCGTACGTGTGGTTTAGGCGTTAATTGTGTTCGCAGACGGACGGGCAGACAAACGGACGGACGGACATGTTGCTTTCAAGTGACTTTTCGACATCAAGGACCCACAAAACATGGATTTTGGCCACACCACGAGTTAGAGGATGTTTTTCTTAATTTATCAACTAGATTTATCCACTACATCATTGTATGACTCAGGCAGAGAGGTGCCGCAAAATAGAAAACTTTCCCGCACCTAATTTTTCTAATTTCCTTGCTGTGGTCTGGCTCCATTCTCTGGCCAGCTGCCATCTATCGTCGTCCAAAATAGATCCGAATCAATAGTAAAACCAAAATATTACTTCAAGAATATCAAAGAAGAGTAAAACATCGTCCTAAATATAACTTTTCATCGAAAAATTTGAAGCCTGTGTTTAAGAAAATTACGATTGAGCATTAATGTAAATGAGAAATTCGAAGCTGATTTTCACAGGAATCTATTGAGTTTTCGAAAAACTTCATTTGAAGCTAATTGAAGCATATCCACTCACAAATGTTATAATTATACAAATTGATGGAAGTGCACATATTAATGGCGTGAGATATATTTAAAACATTTGTGTAATTTTTTAAACAACAAAAGAATACACCAAAATACACTTTACGGCATGTTAAACAGTGGAAATATTACTATCCGTTGAAAAATTGTGATAAAAAATGTGGAATCATTTTGAGAAAATTTTGAGAAAAATAGCGTTTGAGCGTTTCTGAAAGTGCGAAATTTTGGCCTCGTTTCCACAGAAAACTGTTGCGATTTTGAGAAACTTTAATAGACATTATTTAAAGCATATGTGCTCATTTATAAAATAATTTGAAGAAATCGCCCCTTAAGTATGTATTACCGACGTGAGAGACAAGTCAAAAAAATACATTTTTGTAATTTTTGAAAAAAGAAAAGAGTAGAGCAATATGGTGTTTATGTGATGGAATAGAGTTTATTTGTCACTAACCCCACCAAAACCTCAAAGAAAAAATTTGAAGCCGTTTTTGAGAAAATTTTGAAAATGTCCGGGGGGTCTTAGTATAAAGAACCCGCCAATTTTAAAGAATGTTTTTCAAAAATTCAAAGCTTCAACTAGAGTCTGATTAGCAGGGGTTTCTGAAATTTGGTAAAGACCGTACGGATGGTTAAGGTGCTAGTGTTGTTCACATACACCAGACAGACGGACGGACGGACGTTTTGAAAAGAACCCCATTTTTGGTCAGGGGTCTCCAAAACGTGTATTTCCGTTGAAATCTCAAAATCGATTTTCCGCACCATGACATAACTTTACTCCGTACGTGTACGAGGAAGTAAATATGGTTACATTAATGTGATCAATTATTTTTTTACTTATAGCAGATAATATAATTTTGTTAGAAAGTGTAAAAACGTATTTGGTTTTCAAGTGGTGTAGTAGATTTTTTTAAGTTTGCAAATAAAATTTTACTCCGTTGTATTTATTTTTTTAAACTAATAATTTTCTTAAAAACTGAAATTTAGAGTAATTTCCTCTGATTCTATCAAGAAACGAAGATACCTTTGAGTTATTATGACTAGAATATGTTAATTAGATTGTACTACATGAAATAAGTTACTACAGGTTTCCAAATGGATGTTTTTGATATTTTTAAACTGAAGTATTTTACTTTAGCTAAATTTTCACGTTTTCGGGATGAATGCGCCAAACTACTACACATTATCAGTTAACATTTTTGCAATTTGAAAAGGAAATATGCAATTAAGTACTAATTTTTATACCAGTACATTTAATATTTCTTATTATCTATAAAGATAATTTCTTTATTAGGGATTATATTATTGTACTTCATTATTTAAGTTTTAGATTTCATGTAAATTGATGTTTTTAGCAGATAACATTCAGAACCTCATGTCTAAAAGACATGCAGCTCGTGCTGATTGTCCTTCAGTATCTTTTCTGTAAAGTTTTTCTTTCAACTGAAGTGAAAAGTCATTTAGGTAAGTTTGCACGCATTCAGTTATGTGAAACAATTGCCAGTGTGCAGCGTATCTGAACATAGCCTGCGCACAGCAAACTGCGCAGTATGTCTTTAATTTTGTCAACACGTGTAATAGTGAAATTTATACAGAGAGATAATAGTTAAAGAAACAAGGTTTATTTGGATTACTTTATTATGTTATGACAGGGGGGCGGAGGGAAAAGGTTTGAGTACCTTAGATAATTTCGCCATCCCTCTACCCCGAAAGAATCTTGTATGTTATTGGGCGAGAAAAGGGCCTTTGGTGAGTGGAACGGTGTTCCGACAGTGCAAGATACATTGAAGGGTCTCTTGGCTGCATTACGATACTTAAACATAGAGGACAATTGAGAATTAAGGATTTAGAGAGCACGAACTCTGATGGAGGATATAGAGAAATTACAATGCCAATCAAAATGTACGAAACAAACAATTGAAAATAGTTGAATTTTTAAGGACAAATAAAGATTTTGAAAATTTCAGTTCGTGCTGTTAATGTATTTGCAGTATCTCTGTGTTAATAAAATCAATCGTATGGAGATTTTCTATTTAACCCTGCGTAAGTGTGGCAAAATAAAAGGACACGAAGAGTGTGGCTGAGACCGAGTATTCAATTTTCCTATGCATAATAAAATGGGAACGTTAACAATGGATCAGATATCACAAAGACCCCACACTAACAATTAATAAACACACTTACTAGAAAAATGACCAATAAAACTAGCATAAACAAAATATAAACGAGTTATATACAGTGATTCCAATTAAAGTCAGGATACATGAAGAGCCTAAGAATACCGTCATGCAAACGTTCTATTGTTTCTGTTCTGTAATGCTTATTGGCTGAAACATGTTAGCTGGCTTAACTAGTAATTATGTCACCAACTTTTACAAACTAATTTCAAAGAGACTCACAGCCTGTGCACAACACTGCAATGTGCTCAAGGCACATGAATTTCCTGCACTTTCGACATTGGAATTTTGTTTTGTTTCTTACATAACAATAAATAATAATTATAATTTAATGTGTAAGGTCAAAACAATCACCAAAAATCATGCCCAATAAATGTGTATCAATTACCAGTTCACTCACAACGATGACAACACGAACAGGTGTGCCCGATCCCAGGGACCGTGTTGCAGTGTCTCGTCACAACGAACACTTTTCAGACACTAACAATATCTCATGCACGTGCGAGTTCAAAACTGCAGGAGGTACAAGAATGTACAACTTACGCACTCCAACACTCATAAACATAAATACTATTTTTGGTAGGCCCGGTCTCAGAGACCGTGCCACACTAACGGAGGGTTAATTTAGATATCATGGAATATAATGAACCTCTAATATAGTGAACCAAAAATGTTAGTCCCCAGAAACTCATTATAACCGGAGTCGACTCTACGTACACACACACACACACACACACACACACACACACACACACACACACACACACACACACACACACACAGTAGACTCCAGTCGATTTTGAAGAGTTTTCCATTGTGTCGTTACGGTTGCCGTAAGGGTCCGGCAAGAAGAGATTTTCTTTCGAAAGTTTGCCTATATCTGGTGCACGATTACATTAGAGTATTTACAAGTAGACATTACTTTTTCTTCTAACGAAGTAAGGGCGAGAAAATAAAAATGTTTTGTGAAAAGATTGCTTTTCTGGGCGGACTATTTAATTCAGAAGTATGTTTCTCTACGGACACATAACATTAAAAGTTGCAGTATATACAGCGACCTCCGTAGCGCCGGTTCTTCAAAATTATTACGAACGAGGACTCCATTTGTTTTAGTATAACCACTCAATAATTGTGGGAAGTTATACGAAATATGTCACACAAATAAAACATTAATTTCATTTTTCAATTCAATTTCTATACATCCGGTATGGTGCTAGTTCTTCTGGGTAATGAGTGTAGCGGAGTAGGTAAACACGTGTCTGCGCGAAGAGGAGAGACAGGGCAAAGTGCTTGTGGCGAGGCAGGGCATGCGCTGGGGCTGAGGGCCCATGCGGGCAGGGGCTCTTTCAATTATGCACCCGCCAATTTGCCTCCCCCGCCCAGCCACGTCTGCCCTCACGCGCATTCCCCCCTTCCCTTTCGCCAGCAGCTCTCGGGTACTTGTTTAAAAACACTGTCACAAGGAAAATTGTCTGCCTCATAGAGAGAAAATGGAAGAGGAATACAGCAGGCACTGCTCTACAGGTAATGGCACGGTCACATGTCCCCACTTATTATGGTGACGTATATAATGGTTTGTATTTAATGACTGACTTCTGGTTACACAAATATGTCATTAAATACAAATATAAAGGGAAATATAAGTGGGCGTTCCGCTTTTTGAACAGGGAAGCCAGATACTGCTGAGCATCATCTGTAGGCCATAAACAGTTCTATTTGCTTTGTGGTAAGAATGGTGCCAGCATCCAGCTGTCACCTCAGCTGAGGCAGCGTTGCGTCCTCAACGACGTCCTCGAATCGAATCGAAAGGTGAGGGAGCGAGGCAGCGCTGCGGTGCGCCAGGAGGCACAAGCCGCTCTTCTCACCGCGGGCGCTGGAGTGATTCAAGTGAAGTCCGTAAGATGTCGCTGATGACGACGTGTAATAATAATCAGGACCAAAGGAGGAAATAGTTTCAAGACAGGCACCGCGACACGAGTAGTGACTTTTCCGTTGCGGTGTCAGGATAAATCGGGGTCGAAAAATACCTATCTTCAATTTTTTTTTAATCGATTTCATATCGCATCAACTATTAGTGACATCTACACAATAACATAAATATTCCTGTACGTGGAGTGTTATGACATTGAGGATGGCAACATTAATATCACATTGTTAACCAGTTTATACATTTGTCTTATATATCACTTACAAGTTTATGCTCTTAAAAAATTGAGAAACCGACTGCATTGTTCTCTGTCCTTTACTATACTTGGCATGTCGTTATTGATACCATGTCTCGTCCGATCAGCCTCAAACTTGGGGCACAGAAATATATGTTTAATACGGAGTTTGCTGGAAAAGTTTTCGAAATCTAGTAGGCTGAGTCCTATGAGCGTTCTTCAATTGACACGTCAGTAAAATTTGGCATTTTATACGCATAATTCAACTAATAATCCGTACCAAATTGAAATAGGTTTTTGCACAAAGCATTTTTGACAAAGTAGGCAGGTGTTGAAATGGAAATCTCACATGCAATGATTTTTTATGATTTCAAATATGGTGTGAGGCCAAAACAATGTCGACTTCATTCGGATTTGGGGAATGAAGCTCTGTCCAAGAGCAGTGTTTATAATTAGTTTGCTGCATTTCAGCGTGGACGCATCACTCTCAATGAGAAATTTCCTGAGGGTCGTCCTACAACATCTGCTGTTGCAACTAATGATGAAGCTGTGCGAGACCAGATAGATGGAGATCGGAATGTGGCATACCGAGAGATTCAAGAATCCTTGGGAATTAACATGAAAGTAATATACACGATTTTGCATGAAAATTTGAACGTACGGAAGCTATGTAGTCTTTAGATTCCACACAAATTGACAGAAGCACAAACACAGCGTTGTGTCAACTGATGCAAAGAAATGCTCAAGAAATTCCACAGAGATAGATGAAATTTGGTCTACAACATCGTTACTCGTGAAAAAACTTGGATTTATTCCTACGAACCCGAAACTAAAAAGCGATCTACCTTTTGGGTATTTCAAGATGAGCTCAAACCAACAAAAGTTGTCCGTTCACATAGTGATGCGAAGTAAATTATCACAATAATTTGGTTCATAGATCGGAAGTAAATTATCTCTTGTTCCGTTGGTGTAACTGAACATATAGCAATCTTAGCATTAGAGAATCGTAAATCAGTAAACGCTGATCCGTATACCACAATTTGTTTGCCGGAGGTCATCGGTAAGATAAGAAAAAATAAAGGAAATAGGCAAACCATTCTCCTCTATGGTGATGCCAGTTCTCATTCGGTGCATCACACTCCCGAATTTTCAGCGAGTCAAAATGTAGAAATAATGACTCATTGTCCGTATTCACAGGTTTTATTACCTAATGACCTTTTTTTGTTTCTAACAATGAAAAATAGAATGTGTGGTGAGCGTCTTTTGTTACCTGAAGAAGCAGTCGAAACATTCCGGACATCGGTTTCCGCAGTACCTGGTGTAGAGTGGTGCTTTGGTCAATGCAAGTTGAATTGCCGCGACCCGCGTTGAAGTATGTAGATTTTCTGCAGTCGTTCTAGTCCATTAGATCTTCATTATTCGCAAATTCACTAACAATTTTCCCTCTACGATCTCTTCTGTTTGAGTTGTAACTTTTAAAATCACCGACTATCACTAGTGGACTGGATATTTCTGAGTATAAATTGTCTAGGTGGCGAGATTCTAGTTGAAACGCATTAGGAATGTATGCATTACACAGATGAAAGCTATTACCGCCAAAATGCAGCTGAATCACACATACTTTTAGGTCACTTGTAATGGCGCATTCACTACACTTGATCGACTTGTGTACATAGATCGAAACACGGCCTCTGGCATTTTCACCTACCACTCTGTTTTTATAAAATATTAATAACCTTTTATATTAAAATGGTACTTATTTTTGAAATTGGTTTCTTGGATGCACAGTACATCATAGTGGTCGTCTTTTAGAATCTTCAGAAGAAATACATATCAAGTGTAAAACAGTTCATATTCCATTTTAGAATTCTTATCATCATGTTTGAAGATTTTCGCTTGTTAATTCGTCGTTGTCGGACGATTTTTTTTAAGAATCTGAGTGGACTGGGGTCTTTAGTTTCTTCAGAATTCTGGTAAATCTTGATTTTATTCCTCTATCAGACAGTAATGTGTATACTTTCCTAAGCATTTCAATTAGCCTCTCTGTCTCTTTAGTGTAACTGAGAGATATTGAAGGGGGTTACTTATGCCATAAATGTTTTCCAGTCTTTTATTTGCTCGTACGTGAGTATATTGTTGGACCCTTCTATCCCTTATTTCACTAGGACTAGTTGCTCAACTATGCTTTTCTTAATGCTGCCGCTACTAATGTTGTTCTCCCTGGATATCTTCATTCTATTTTTCTTAGTTTGTTTTGCCGCCCCGTTAATTCTTCCTTGGAGATCGTTGAATTGTTCTTCCTGAAGTTCACTTGAATTGTTGCTGGGAATGCTTGTGATCTGTGATAAGGCTCTTTTAACCATCTTGCCTTGGTCGAGTGGGGAAATTCATTGTAACTAGGTGCCTTGTCTCTTCGTTCGTTGTTAGAGGCTACATTGTTTTCAATTTTGTCTTCCGATTAGTTGGGGTTAATATCTCCCATATTTTTGCAATTTTTGGAAATGTGCCCTTCTTCCTTGCAGTGAAAGCATTTAATGATTCTGCAAGAAATGTAAATCCAGTTCATTTCTGCTCTGTATATGATCAGTATGGCTTCAGGTATCTTACTTGATGAGTCATCCGTTACGAACACCTGTCTACAGAAACTACGATGTGAGTGAACTACTCTTTATCAAAACCAGCTCTGATAAATTACACTAAAGAACTGCGTATCACTTTTAGTTTGTGTAGTTCATCTTGAATTACTGCATGAGGGATCATAGGATAAATGTTTGAAATTACAATATGCTTCTGTCTATTTACAAAAGACCGAATATTTTGGGAGGAGACCTTAATATTAATAGTATTGTGCTTCTCTGTTAATTCATTCACTAACTGCTTACTACTAAAAAAATACACACACACCCTGTAATTTGAAATTTTTGAAGCATACGTGATGTGACTAGGCGGAACAATCGTTGCTAAAGCTTCTACGTACCTTTCGAGGGGTGTGCTGTGGTCTTTGCCATCAATTATAATACCTTGTTCCTTCTCCGGGTACATGGCATTAGGAACAACCCTGTTGTAACTTGGACGGCCTGTCTGGTTTTCTTGAACGGGCTTGCTCCTGTAGTCAGGGGCCAGCCCTCAGAAAGCCGCTTCGGTATCAGCCATTTATTTCCTGTTCCCCATTCACAATGAGAAACAGGTCGATCGTAATCAGAACTGTTATATGTCCTGAAGTAGACTGCTCACTTTACACTGACACTTAAACTTCTTGAGTTCAATGAAAACACGTAAACGAGTCACAGACCGCGGGGCTGCACTGAGCGGGGCACACGATGTTGCCTCGACCACTGCTGCCGAGCGAATGCCCATCTTCAATGTTGTAATTGTAGAAGAAAAAAGTAAAAAGTAGAACGTTTGTTAGTTTACAAAATTCAAGGAGCTTTACGAAAATAGTTCTTGCACCAGTTTAAGATCCTTTGTTCTACCCGCGAGAAGAATTTAAACCACACATTTTCGAGCAGTTGTTGATAAAAGTTTTAAAATTATGATGTTTGATGTTAAGTACCTCACAAAATAAAAATTTCCTTTCAAATTTGCAGGATGTCGAGTCCGAGCAGATTGATCACGGAATAAGTGCCAACGGACGGCCAGACATTTTGCAGTAAACCAATTTGTCGGTATCAAGGATCCGAAGAACGTTGACTCTCACTACATAGTGTGTTTGAGGAAGTAATTTGCTTTTCACAGGAACAAGAACGATTTTTCGGTATCAGCTTTTCGGTATTTGCTTTTTCGGTATCAGGGACCCACAGGGAAGAGAGTGAAAGGTTTCGGTATGTCGAACGAACTTCCATCCTGTCAGCAGCAGCGCCTTCCGCCAGTTTATATTCGTGAGCTGCGAACTCGACTGGTTTCTAGGCTGTGACCTTAAATTTTAAACGTCGCGACGTGTGTGTCAGATGTAATATTGGCGCCCAACGGACTTCCATCCTGTCAGCAGCAGCGCCTACCGTCGGCTTATATTCGTGAGCTGCGAACTCGACTGGTTTCAACTGCTGCGACCGCCCCAATTTTAAACGTCGCGACGTGTGTGTCAGATGTAATATTGGCGCCCAACGGACTTCCAGCCTGCCAGTAGCAGCGCGCACCGTCATTGTACGTCCGTGAGCTGCGAACTAGACTGGTCGCTATGTTGCGGACTTAAATTTTAAATATCGTGACTTGTCGCTCAGCTGCGATGTTCGCGCCCGACGAACTTCCATTCTGTCAGCAGCAGCGCCTACCGCCGGCTTATATTCGTGAGCTGCGAACTCGACTGGTTTCTAGGCTGTGACCTTAAATTTTAAACGTCGCGACGTGTGTGTCAGATGTAAAGTTGGCGCCCAACGGACTTCCAGCCTGCCAGTAGCGGCGCGTACCGTCACTGTACGTTCGTGAGCTGCGAACTAGACTGGTCGCTATGTTGCGGACTTAAATTTTAAATATCGTGACTTGTCGCTCAGATGCGATGTTCGCGCCCGACGAACTTCCATCCTGTCAGCAGCAGCGCCTACCGCCGGCTTATATTCGTGAGCTGCGAACTCGACTGGTTTCTAGGCTGTGACCTTAAATTTTAAACGTCGCGACGTGTGTGTCAGATGTAATATTGGCGCCCAACGGACTTCCATCCTGTCAGCAGCAGCGCCTACCGTCGGCTTATATTCGTGAGCTGCGAACTCGACTGGTTTCTTCGCTGTGACCTTAAATTTTAAACGTCGCGACGTGTGTGTCAGATGTAATATTGGCGCCCAACGGACTTCCAGCCTGCCAGTAGCGGCGCGCACCGTCATTGTACGTTCGTGAGCTGCGAACTAGACTGGTCGCTATGTTGCGGACTTAAATTTTAAATATCGTGACTTGTCGCTCAGATGCGATGTTCGCGCCCGACGAACTTCCATCCTGTCAGCAGCAGCGCCTACCGCCGGCTTATATTCGTGAGCTGCGAACTCGACTGGTTTCTAGGCTGTGACCTTAAATTTTAAACATCGCGACGTGTGTGTCAGATGTCATGTTAGTGTGCAATGGATTTTTATTCTGCCAGTAGCAGTGTATATCGTCAAATTATGTCCTGAGCTGAGAACTAGTTTGGACGATATGCTCCGGCCTTACATTTTAAAGACCACGACCACGTGTTTGTCACTTGAGATTCTCGTGTGCAATGAATTTCCAACGTGTCAGTAGCAGTTTACATAGTCAGCCTATGCCTATGAACTGCGAACTAGATTGGTCGCTGGGCTTAGACATCAAAAATTTAAAGACCACGATGTATCTTTCAGATGAGATGTTTGCGTACAACGGACTTTGTGCTAATAATGATACATTACCCCAGCTTTATATTACGAGCTATTTCACAGCTGTGGTCTAAACTGATGTTAACTAGTTTCATCAATAAAATATAATCATTACTAGGGCTGTAATTTATATGCATTTGCGCATGTTTTTCTGTTAACTAAAGCATCGCGTTTCAATAAAACGTTCGGAGACATTTAGAATAAATGTAAACTATTTTATTTCGCATATTTTCGCATATATCACCCTTATTGCATATTTTTACATATTTGGGCGGTATTTGCATATTTTTGTTGCATATGCACCCCTCATTCGCGAAAAGAAGCCCAGCAGTTACAGTTCCGTGAGCGTGTTAGCAGCTCTGAAAGTGCTGTGGTCACTATATTTTATTATAATTAAGAGGAAGACATATTTTTGTTGCAATACCTGTATTTGTTTGTGAAATGTACATTAACTGCATCTCCCATTATTTTCCTGAGAAATGTGCGTTCTTCAAAAGTAAGCCCTTGACTTAATGTTCGTCGCTTGTTACAACTTATATGATTTCTGTATCTTTTTTTGCAGTAAACATATTTTCCACGTGACATTTTTATTTATTTTTACACTTACACATTACATTACACTATTTTGCATATTTTCCTTTTCTAATCGCATATATCACCAAATATATTTACATATACATGTGCGTATTTCGCTATTTTATTGCATATAAATCACAGCCTTAATCATTACGTTTTTTGCAGGAGCAATATTTGTTTCAACCGGCATGAACCTTGCTTGTAGTATCATTTTATACCAAAAAAGCCAAAATACTTACGATAACTGAATTATGTAACAAGTCTCTGAGTCCGTATGAGCAACGGATCTGAACTGGGGCGATTCGACTTTACGACATGTTTGGGCATCTTCGTTCTGATTGTAATTTTGTAGGCAAAGGAAAACGCACTTGTACTCCGTTTAATCACATAATTATTTTTTATATTTTTCAATTGTTATTTCCTGCAAAGTAGTATTTATTTGATAATTAGGGACATGAAACGAGGAAAATAATATTGATGTTCGAAGTTTCAATGCTGAAGAAGTTAGAACTTACTGAGGCTGGTACATTAGATTTTTTGAGAATCGCCTATCTACAGACACGTTGTGTAGTTATTAGGTGTGCAGATTCTTTTAATTGCTGGAAGGTTGAGAAGCCTTTACTAACACTTTTCCGTAACCATACCGAATAAGTTCCTTGAATTGTAACATGGAAAATAAAAAAATCTTAAAATATGTTTATTTTCTGTAAAAGCCTGAAAATATTTTACTAATTAAAACTATTCATTTCTCAGAATTTACCCATTCTGCAACCAATTAGTTGATATGTTTCATTCTGACAGGCAATCGTGCGATATAAAGGGCCCTCAAAACCTGTACCTAAGTGAACCTCCAATTCTAGGGGTAATTCTTTTAGATGTTTCTAATATTTCCTCCATTGTACACACAGAAAACGTTAAACAAATAATGCTGCAATGCTGCAATCATTGTCGTTGTGAGGTAAAAAATTTTTTTGCTTATGATTCTTTGAATAATTGTAGTTTCACTAAGAACGTTCAACTTCAAACCATCTACCAATATTCAACGCCCTACAAATGAAATGAAATGTCTCAACACGTGTAATTATTTGAGATTAATAGTGCGCCATATAAGTTACTAATTTTGTTGCGAGTTCTATGTAAAATATATTTCCTGACCTTCTGCCCTACGACAAAAGAAATTCTATCTTGTACCCTCATCTTTTGCCATTAAAGGCATGGCTTTCAGTAGCGATAATCCCTAGCTTTGAAAATCATGTTACTGAAACATTTCTCGTGTGATGGCAGGAGATCTGTAAAATAAATAGTTATTTGTAAAAGATGGTGAATCACTGAAGTGCAAAGAGTGGCACTATGAGTTAGCTACCTTTCAAAATGCTTATTATTTTCTATAAGAATAAAGTTTTGTTTCGAAGAAATCGTAGAGGATGAGATTTATAATCTGTTGAGGTCAGTTCCCATGACTCTGAGATCGTAAAGTTCTGGCAGTGAAAGGTAGGGAAAAATATCTACTTAATTTCGCAGGTGCGAAGCCAAAATAAAGACATACGTTACTTCCCTAACAAGCTTTACTGGTATAAAGAATGAATCATCGTAAATTGAATTGAGCACGTTATATCTGTGCTCGCTCATTTTATTGCGTGACTGATGTGAATCAGCAATTCGTGTTTATAATGGCTATTTCTTTTCTGCCGGAATTCTTGGAGGAGAGGATTACATCTGTTATTAGGGAACGTTTTATGAATGGACCAAAGACTTTCGAATAATTTGCGTATAGTAATAAATTAAATTGTAATGAATAATATAAATAGTAATATATAATATATTTGTGAATTTGTGGCCACTTTGCACTAACATTTGTTTCTGTAAATATCAAAGTAGTGGCTGTATTACCACAATAAACGTCGAAAAAACATTCCTTAATGTGAAACTGAAGACAATAGACTATTGATGACAATTATCATTTGCCTTTCTGAATTCCAATTAGTTTTATTATTTCACTGGAATCTCGAAATTTAATATATCGACTAACTATATAACAAGTTGTTGTTATTATTATTATTATTATTATTATTATTATTATTATTATTATTATCATCATTATCATCATCATTTTGACGTTCACGATATTACGATTTGACTAGTTAGGAAGTGTTTCCTGTGCACTATTGCAACAGTTGTTGGACAATTGATAGTCCTAAAGAAATCTGAATAAAGAAGGGGAAAATATGAAAAGGAAATATCAGATGGGTTTCGAAACCTTCAGGATTTATCATCTGCCTAGTGCAGTATCATATTCAACAAGTTACTTCTACAAACTTATTATGGCTATAATAATAATAATAATAATAATAATAATAATAATAATAATAATAATAATAATAATAATAATAATAATAATAATAATAAGAAGAAGAAGAAGAAGAAGAAGAAGAAGAAGAAGAAGAAGAAGAAGAAGATCATATTAAGAAAGCAGAAATATAATATTTCAAAATACATTTCACTCTCAAGTGAATGTAAAGAAATATACAAACATTAAGTTGTATGTCAAGATTATACCAATTGCCATTACAGCAACAGAGCTTATTATAAAAACTCTAAGGGTCTCTCTAGGTCTTACTTCTCACAAAATTATTCTAAAAGGGCAATACAAGACCAAGTTATTGCCACGAACAACTAGAAGAAGTTACGGAAAAACACGACGTCCCAGACGAATACAGAATATGCACTCACCAGAAACGTATCGAGAAACAGCATGCACAAATAAGGCGAACACGGAGTACTTTCATTATTATAATATCACTGCAAACATTGTTCATCACACTTCTTCGCTCGCTAACTCGCAATTCCCTCGGACAGAGTTGCCCATATAATGAATATAATGCTAGATCCACAACGGATAACCAATGAACTACCATATTCCAATCTACACAGATAAACGTACTGCCGCAAATAGACATGACAGTGCATTGCACAATTTGAAAGAAGAAACTTCATTTCTCATTCATGCCACTCATCCAGCTGATTACTATATTAATAATGCAAAATCTAAAAATAATCTAAATATGCTTGGAATATAATATGGACTCAATTCAGTTAAAATAATTTCAATAGTCTTTTCAGCAACTGATTAGGTCAACAAAACTCTAAAGGTATATTTGAAAAAAATTGGTCTACATCTTTTAAGTACGAAATATAATTCCTAAAGACCAAAAATCCGTGAGTCAGGAAACATGTGTAATTGTTTGCACGGTGTTAAATCAGCACTAACATTGGTTGAAATACGCCTGAATAGACCTCTCACAGAGTAAAGAGCACAATAAAACACAGTGACAAAGAGCTATAATAATAATAATAATAATAATAATAATAATAATAATAATAATAATAATAATAATAATAATAATAATAATAATAATGTGTTACTTGTAGATGTTGCTGTGCCGTGTGATCAAAACGCTGTAACCAAGGAGGCGGAAAAACGTCTTAAATATAAGAGTTTGGAAATCGAGATCAGCCTAATGTAGGGCGCAAAATAACAAGTCGTCCCGATATTAATCGGAGATCTGGGATTTGTTACACAAAGTTTGTGTAAGAACTCGGCTAAACTCCCAAGTAATTCAAAAGACTGGGAAGAGCAAGACATTGCTTGATTTGGAATAGTCCACATTTTGCGCAAAGTATTGTACTGGCAGTCTCTAGATATGTTCCTTAGGGAGCTAGTTGCAATCCGGAGAAGATTTGATATTCAAGCGACTCATAACATCTTTACTTGTGAAGTAGAGAAATAATAATAATAATAATAATAATAATAATAATAATAATAATAATAATAATAATAATAACAACAACAATAAAAATAACAACAACAACAATGTCGGCCTGGTGGCCGAGATAACTAAGACATTAGTGTCGCAGTGATCTCGGACCAAAGGGTCGCGGGTTCGAGTCCCGCCTCGGACATGGTTGTATTTGTGTTCGTCCTTTCACCCCTTATCGTCCATTCATAATCATCATAACTTCACCTCATCCCCCAGGGCTAACAACCCTGGGGTGTAACATAGAATTTGTATTAAATTGCAGATTCCCCCCATAGAAAATAACTTGCACCTACCCCGATATTCAAGTCTGAGCCCCTGTGGGATGCACGTATCGCGTGGCCCAATGATGGCCGATTCGTGAGGGGGGGGGGAAATGATAATGATAAAGAGAAGAAAGAGAATAAGAAGAGATGTGAAGGGCGGAGGTGTCGTGTGGGGAGGTGGGAAAGTGCGAGTGAGAGGAGGCGGAAGCGGAGTCGGCCGCCAGCGAAACTCTGGCGCTGCGCAGCCTCATGAATAGTGGAGGCGCCGACGCCGCGCGGCCGCCAAATCCGCTTTTAATTGCCTCGGCCGCCCCGCGCCCAGCGGAGCTCAGCCACGCACGGCGCGCTGCTCCCTCCTCGTGCTCTCCTCGCTCTCCTTTCTCTAATTTTCCTCCCACTTCTCCTTCACTTTTCTTTTCATTTCTCCTTTCTTTCCATACTGTCCACTCTCATTTCTCTTTCTTCGTCCTCGTCTTCGTCTTGTTTCTCTTCTCCTTCGTCTCCCGTTTCTTCTTCTTCACTTTTCTTATCATCTTCTCCTCTCTTTTCATATTGTCCACTCTTATTTATCTTTCTTCGTCTGTTCCTTCTTCTTCTTTGTCTTCCCCTCCTTCATCTCCCGTTTGTTCTTCACTTTTCTTATTATCTTCTCTTTCGTTTTCGTATTATCCACACTCCTGTGTCTTTCTTTTTCTTTTGGCACTACTCCTTCTTGTCCTCTTCCATCACGTCTTTTTCTTTTCGTTTGTCTGCTCCAAGTCTTCGACGTTCTTCTTCTTTTAATATAATTTTCCTTCTTTTTTTTAATTCTTCTTCTTCTTCATTCTAGGAACTGGGCTGCCTCTATTTTTACATCACAAAATCAATGTAATGTACAGCCCTCGGTTTTTTTCCAATAACTTTATTTCTCAGCTTTACTCTCTTCTGAAATTTTTTCTGTTTTCTCACACCTTGGGGGCTTTGGAACTACTGCTCCTTTTTTGCATACGAATCTCTTGATTTTTGGAATCTTGTAAAATATAAATTGCAAATGATATGCATTGAATTGCGTTTGTGCATTTCACATTTTGTATTATACGTAGAAAGCGACGTACAATTTCATTTCATTAAGTCAGATAATTCAGTAAGATTTTCGTTTCGAAGTGGTTACAGTATAGAATAGATAATATAAAGAGCCTGAAAACATCACCTAATAATCATTTTAGATAACAGGCAAAATTCCAACTCGTGTAGCGTGAAATCGTTTTACTATTTGTACATTTCCGGACATATTGAATACAAGGTATTGAATGTATGTTATATAATGAAATATAGTGTCCGCTGTTATATGATGATATATACGCCTTTTTGTGGTGTTATGACTTTAAAAAGCCACTCTTTGAATAAATTTTTAATTCTAAAATTACTGCAGATGTTGCTTTTAGTTTTGAAAGCCTCATAAAATACCAGTGTCCTTCCATTATTAGAAAATATGCCTTTCAAGACATTAGACGCTTGCTTGCTTTCAAGACGTCAGACGCTTGCGGCACGGGACACCGTAGAAAGCCAAAATTCGAATAACAGAGGCTCCGATAAGCAGAAAGCAGTATCGTAAATATCTCTGAGTTGAAAGCGCCCATTATGGGTATATTTAAGAGAAGAGCCTTCTTGGATTTTCCCGCGTTGCGGAAACTTCTCAGAGGAAGCGAGGAGAGAACACGGTGTCAACACTAAATGGGGGTTTAGAGTTATGTGTCAGATTCGCTTAAGAATTCAAACACCAAAAGAAGTTTTTATGAAGTCACAACTGAGGCGCTATAGACTGTAGTTCTCTATAAAGTACTGGGAACTGAGTGTGTTCAAAATTTGAAATCTGTGAGAAGATTGGATTTACTTTTTTCGCCTATTAGATAGCTGTGTGTTTGAAATTGGCAAAAGTTGCCTTCTAAGTACGCAGAAGCTCTTATAACAATGTCTTCCTCCAAGTCGTAGAAGCTCTTATAACCAAACCAGGAGAGGTGGCCCAGAGCATCAACTGATGTCAGTGCATTCCCTCAGACCGGGAGGTCCTAGGTCCTAGATCCTAGGTTCAAGTTCCGACAGTGGCAAGATTTTAGATACTTGCCTGGCATCTAGGTCGAATTCAGTCGCTGTCTAGAGAAGTCTAGTGGCCGGCTGCTCTGATCGGTAGTTTTCCGTGGTTTCTTCGATCAACATCAGGCAAATGCCTGAGCAGTATCCTAACAAACGGACCCCGGGCATGCCAATTGATATTATTTTGGGTATTTTAACCCATTAATTGCCATGGTCCCGAATTGAGTAGTCTATAAACCAGTTCCGAAGTGAAGCGAAGTCTGTAAACAAGATCTTCCTGGTTATCTTATCCCAGGTTACGATATCCGATCTGTTGTGATGGACGGTTTTATCCGTCAGAATATCATCATCATCATCATCATCATCATCATCATCGTTACCATAATAATAATAATAATAATAATAATAATAATAATAATAATAATAATAATAATTATTATTATTATTATTATTATTATTATTATTATTATTATTATTATTATTATTATTATTATTAATATTATTGCTCTACTTCATGACTAAAGTTGTGAGTCGGGTGAATATAAAATCTACTTCAGGTTGAAACCAGCTTCCTAAGGAGCAGATCTTGTGACTGCAGGTGCCTAAATTTATTTTTCTAATAAAGAATTATTATTTAGGAATAACTTTTCTCTTTGTCTACTCTTCTTTTGTCTCGTTAGTTACTAAATAAACAATTTACAAAGGCAATGATCGCAAAGTAATGGACAATCGCAAAGTCACTCTGGAGTGAGCGATTTTAGCCTGAGTAATATACTGCCCTTGATTTGTATGCTTTCCTGTCTATAAATAAAGTTTCAGAATACACGTGAATAATTGATACAAAATCTATATGCTTTTGAAAATGTACGCAAATGTGAAAATTTAGAATTACGAGACTGCTGGCTCAAAACCAAAGGAAAACATACACCAATTTTATTTAAAAAATTGATATAAACTGATATTTATTCAATGCTGTTAGATTATTACTTATCACTGAACGTCTTAATAAGTTTCGGTATTTTATTGAACGAATTAGGGAAAAATGTATCAAATAAAACCCAAACATTTCTCCAGTTTGAGGATGTGGAGTCAAAGTAGAAGATTGGGTTAAAAATAATATTATTAAAGCACATTAAATAAAAGAGATGCATTCCGCAATGATTTACATGCAACACATGACATACGTGCACGGTCACAAATATTATAAATTATCTTCTTAAAATAATTTTATCTGTTATGAGATAATACGTATGTGCAGGATTCTTTCCAGTAAAAAATGAACCCGATTAATTCTTGTCATTTTTTCTTAGAACTATATACCCTTAAGAGGTATAAATTCAAATGTACAGAAGATTCATCTATATCCGTGGGTTGGGTGTAGATATTTAAATCACAATTTGCTATGCAAATTTTATGATGCGCGATTATTTTCTCGTAAATTTTATTGACAATTCATTATCATTATGAAAATTATATTTCATGAATAATATTTTCTGCGAAAATGTCACATAATCGATAGACTTGGTTATCTTGTCAATGAAACAGTCAATTTCATGAGTGCAATTTATCAGAGGTCGGCAACCTCTACTCCTGAAGGCTGATAGTGATTGAGTACTTTGTATGCTACTCTTACCGCACACATAATATCCTTGGTGCTTATTAACATCATCAATGAAAGATGCCGAATTAGCTGTCAATATCCAGTTCGTTTAATTTCATAATGTCAAAGTCGTACTCTGTAAACTGATCTTCTTTAAGTAATTTAAAATAAAGATTGTGCTTGGAAAACAAGCTACTAAAAGTAATTAATGGCAAATAATTCCTCTGTATCAACTGATAATTGTCCATTTTATTGCTTTAAAAATAAGTTACACTATTTTTCAACTTTGAACAAAATACAAAAAAACAAAGCGTTTTAAAAATTTCTGTTATTTTGCTCCTAGAGTAAATACTGTCCTTTATTTGAAAGAAAAAGCCCATCAGCGTCCTGTTCCTAATTACACATAGTAAGGAAAGTAGGTCTGACGCACGAATGCATTTCTCGACGAGGTGACAATGGATAGTAATTTTGAAATGAGAATGTCAAACACATTTTCGTACGTATTGCTTGATATTTTTAGAACAAAAACATGGAAATATACACGTTAGTAGGTGTACTATTCATAATTCTCAACACTCGGGAAAAGCTGTAAGCTCTTGACTGGTCTTCATACATATGTAGCAGTGCATGTAAGGGTAAGTGAATGTATGTGTATATGCAGTGCATGTAAGGGTAAGGGTATGTAGGGGGAAATAATACGACAAGAAAGAGAAAGGAAAGATCGCACGTGGTCTCTGGCCCGTTTGTTAGGGTACTGCTCCGGCATTCGCCTGGTATTGATCAGAGATGCCACGTAAAACAAGCGATCAGAGCAGCCGGTGGCTAGAATTCTCTTCCAGCGGCTTAATTCAACCTAGCTTTTTATCTAATGTCGAAAATCCTCTACCATCTGGACTCATATCCTAGAACCCCCGGTCATAGCCGCAGCAACGACAGCGGAAATGCTCTAAGCTAAAACTCTTCCAATCCCACGTACGAATAGGTGATTTTCTTATGCAGATGTGGCTTGGTTGGCGTATCGTACAATCATTAATTGACTGATCCACCATTCAATCCATAATCGTTCATTTCTCATCGTCAACTTCCTCCCTGGCTCCCTTTAACATCATTAATCCAGTCGAAGTACATAGGAAAGATTTACTGCGATCGGCTGACCATGGAAGGAGAGGGCATCTAGAATTAAGATGCCTCCCTCACCTACGCCGTAAGCACGGCAGTTATCACGGAAAGCGGTAACTAGTAGTTGCAATGCTCGGCGAAAGGCGGCACGTGGGGCCCGAAGACAACAAAAGGCGAGGTTCGCACGGGTGACGTCACGACCTCGTGTGGAGGAGGGGGTGTGGGGCGGGCTGGTCCAGGCGAGGGTCCGCCCCACGAGCGCCCGTTGCCCCCGGCGCCGCGCGCGTACCGCCGGACCACGCCCGCCCGCCCGCCACTCAGGAATGCGACCGGTTCCCGCCCCGCCCCACGCAGCCCCGCCCCGCTCCACCCCGCTCCGCCTCGCGCCATCCCGCCCCGCTCCGGCCCGCCTCGCTCCGGCCCGCCACGCTCCAGCCCGCCACGCTCCGGCCCGCCTCGCTCCGGCCCGCCACGCTCCAGCCCGCCACGCTCCGGCCCGCCCCGCTCCGACCCGCCACGCTCCGGCCCGACCCGCTCCGACCCGCCACGCTCCGGCCCGACACGCTCCGGCCCGACTCGCTCCGGCCCGACATGCTCCGGCCCGCCACGCTCCGGCCCGCCACGCTCCGTCACAACCTCCCATCTCCAATCCGCTCCGGTTTGCCACTCCCCGCCCTGTCTCGTCTCGCCCCGCCCCTTCGCGCGCCGCTCCGCCTCGCCCTGCACTGACCTTCCGCTCTCCCCGTCCACCACTGCTCCGTCCAGCCCCGCCCTACTTCAGGCCGCAATTCCTCGACCTGTGTCATTCCACCCCGCTTTACTTTGTCACTTCGCTCCCCGCTTCCCTTCGCCATTGTCCGCTCCGCATATCTCCATTTCGCAGCGCCCCGCCTCACTACGCTCCATCCCCCCCTCACACCTCCGTCCCTATCCACTCCGCCCTTCTGCACTAACGTGTTCCGCCCATCTCTGCCCTTCCTTGCCCTGCCTTGCCCTGCCTTGTCCTACCCTGCCCTGCCCGGTCCCGCTTCGTTCTACTCCACCGCACACTTCCCCGACTTCCGTCGTTCCACGTCGACCCACTCTGCTACTTCCCTCCCCACCCCACTTTGTCATTGCCCGCCCTGCACATCTCCACTTCGCTGCGCCCCGCCCCGCCCCACCTCGCCTGGTCCCGCCCTACTCTGCCCTGCCTCGACCTACCACGCCTCTCTTAACGTTCACTAGCCTCACGTCGCCAAAACCCGCTCCGCACGGCTCTTTCACCACCACCCGTCCCGCATCGCCTTGCTCCGCCTGGACCTACCCGCCTCTTCGTCTTCTGCGCCTCCTCGTGGTGTGCCTCGCAGAGTTACGAATCTCGCCACTCCGGCCCGCTCTGTCCAGCTCCGTTCAGCCCTGCTCCAAACTCCACTGCCCCGCCTGGTCCCGTCGACGTAGTGTCTGTCACGTCTCGACCCGCCGCACGCGACACTCCGCCCCACGCGGTTCTGCCTCTTTCCGTCCCGCCTCGTCCCGCCTCGTCCCGCCTCGTCCCGCCTCGTCCCGCCTCGTCCCGCCTCGTCCCGCCTCGTCCCGCCTCGTCCCGCCTCATGCAGTCCCATCTGCCCCGTCCCGCCTTGCCGGCCACGCCTTACCCCACCATGCCTTGCCCCGTCTCGCCTTTCGCCACCCCGTTTCTCCCCATCACACATTGTCCCTTCCCGCATTCCTCTGCTCATTGCTACCTCTCCCATCCTGCTCGTTCCTGAGATACCAGCGTTGCCCGTCCCCTCCTCTGTGCCTCGCCTGGCCTTCGAGGCGTGAACGCCTCCCTCTTCCACCTCGCGAACTGAACTTCCACCTTCGCAGAGCTTTGCCCTTTGGTACTCTCATTGCACTTTTGGCTCTCAAATTTAGCTCTTAATGAAATGTGGTTAACGGAACTGAATAGTTCCCAAAAACGTCACAGAGGGCTAACGATAACTATTAAATGAAAAGTTAATGTGAAATTCAAGATGAAATCACACAGAACTAGGAGAGTTGCAAATGCCAACAAAACAAAGTATTGACATAAAAAGCTACATAATCTACACTTCCAATATTGATTGACCACAGTGAAGTTGTGTAATCTGCGAATAATGGAAAAAGAGATTGAAGCGAATGAAATCAGCAATTTATTACTTTCTACAAATCATAGCATTTTTTAGAAACTGATGCAACACTTTTAATATTAATACCAATTAGCTAATATCAATAATAAATTTAGTGATATCAATAACAACAACATTCATACTTCAATTTTCGCGAATATCGCCACAACCCTTACAAATCTAATTGTGAATGGTCAAATCCCCATCCTCTCTGATCTCCTTGGCTTTGCGGTCCATCATTATTTACCTGACCTTCAGCCTATATATGCGTGTTTCCATTGGCCCCTTGCTCTTTGTAAGTCAGAGCTGCTTTGCCTCAATCTTGATTCGATTCAGATCCGAAATTCAAACAATTCATTCTGACGTGTATGAATTTCAGTTCATCTGTATTACTAGTTTCCGATACTTGTAGAAATTGAAAGAAAACTATTCATTTTTCTGCTGTATGAAAAGGTCCTACGGATTTCTTTGATAACCAGAATTTCGAGAAAAAACCCAAAACAATGAATCGGTTTCAATTTTGGCTCAACAATGCAAATATTTGGCTGGGTCAGTAACACTCAGTTTATTTATGAAGTGAACTAAGGGTTACAACAAAGAAATTTTAAAATAAAGGGCTGAGCTTTAGTGCTTAGTGAACTTGAATATATTGATATATTTTGACATTAGTAATATGATGATCTCCAGTAATTTTAGAAGTTATTAGGGGAGGTTCCCATTATGTGATTGTATGAATGTAGATATAGATAATTTATTTAATTTGCTTTGGGCATTAAGCCATGTGGCAAGTTATTCACACTTATTATACACCTAATACCATGATTTAGTACAATAGTGAACACTAAAATACATGCAATTCAGTACATAGTATAAAATTATTCCATTTAAGGCATGCCTACTCCGATTATACTGACGTATTGGCTAAACTCTCCGTGTGCCTCGGCTTGCGGCACAGCTGACGTTATGAGACATCGATGCCCTCGAAGGAAGAGGTCGTCCACCAACAAATATTTGGTATTCACGAGTTGTGGTAGGGATCAGCAACTTCGTAAGAAGAGAAAGTTAGGTAATGATGCGCCGGAAATTGTACGAATTTTCAGCAGAAAAACTCCGGGCCCTGTTAACGAAAGAGCGAATAACTCCTGTTGCTAAATATAGAAAAAAATACTCTAACACGTGGTTTAACGAGAATACATGTTTCGTGAGTTCTGGATACCGAAAGATCGATTTACGGCAAAAGCTCTGCCTGTCTGTCCGTCTGTGGTCAACGCTAGTGCCTAAACCGTTCAACCGATTTTCTTCAAAATTGATATTCTTCGGTAGATTTTTTGGGGCCGTCTTCATAAAACTAGAATATTGAATATATATTTTTTTCCTTAATGAAATCTTTTTCTTAAAGACGTATCTTTAAAGAACTTCACGTTCGATTATTCGAAAATATGATTAATGTTCGTGTAATTTGGCGCAAAATATAGGCAATTAAAACAAATTTAACATTCGTTTTCAAAATCGGTCCAAATTTTTTCTTTAATTTTTGTCCACGAATAGGAGGAATGTTTAGAAGAATTGCGTGGGTCTCATTTTCGTTGAACCATCTCTGAATTTTGGAAAATTGTAAATTTAGAAATAATGCGAGGAAGTTGGAGCATTACTAGTTTCATACTTCATACACTCACGTTCTACACGAAATAATCAATCAATTAATGAAGGGAGATGGAAAGTATTTAGTAAACCGATGATGGGATAGTAATTCCCGAAATGTTGTATTACTTGCAATGATTCTGACAATTAAGTCAATGTTCACTATCTATCCATCAACTTCAATATTGATTTCTTCCAAAACTGAATGTCAGTAATAAAACATGGGACCAAGACAAACAGATAATAATAAAAACAACTCAATAAATAAATATCAGATCAGTAATTTTCAGATAAATAGTTCATTTGCATAAACAACTTACACATAGGAACATCAACATATTTTGAATATAAAAAAAGGAAAGCCAGTTCTGCTAGTGTATTCGACTTCCGAGATGAATAATATAGAAATTCCAAACACTGGAAACCAAATTCCACTGGTGAAACCGGTTTCTGTCATTTCGAAGCAATTTCATTTCACTTTTAATTTAAATTAGTTTTTAATTAATGTATCGCCGAAGTAGGTCCGAACAGTCACAAGGCAATGAACAAGTTTTAATATACTGAGAAATGTCTTGGAAGCAAACAAAGTGTCTTAAAGGCGTATTACATACGAAACTTTCCGTTCAGCGAATTCAACAAATCCTATGAGATAAAATGAATCGTGTAGACAACGAAACATACCTGCTGTCAAATCCGATTTAAAACCACTCGGAGAATTAATGGTAGGTGCATCATTTTCTCAAACTGTTACGACAAAAACAAAGCATGTAAACGGAGCGATTTTGCTTCACTCTCCAAATCTGTTCTGGATATTTTTTCCCAATTGTTTTTGTCATGTCATCGCAGTTGCAGCAATGTTCCCTTAAATTCCTCGCAGAGTTCACTGAACTCTACGGACACTTAACAAGTAAAATATAGAGACTACAGGAGCCGTAATAAAAACAAAATATGGCTTGCCACAAACCATTCTGATGAAGAAAACGTAAATAAACATAAAACTGATACTTCATGTTGGGTAACTGAAAATATATACTACACCGCTGTACATCAGAAGACAATAATTGGAACTGAAGTTTTAAAACAGGAAGAAACGCTACTGTGTCAACACCTAAATAAAACCGACGTTTTATAATCAACAGAGAGACAAATGTTTAAAGAAAGGAATACATTAATAGAAATAGTATGGAATTGGAAAACAAAGTTTATTGATCTCATCTATCTGAGCCTAATACAGTAACGTTAACCACGCTTCCTTCCTATATTACCATCCCGCATCTAAATGTCTTTCAATAAGCATTTTGTTGTTGTTTTTGTTATTGTAACTGTGTGTGATCACAGCGGGAGAGTTTATTGGAGTCGCGAAGTCAGCTGGCTCCCTGCCAATGGGGGAGGACCCTCGAAAACTGGATCAGTCTGTGGATGGCTGCCTCGGCGGCGCCGGCCGCTCCGCGACCTGAGCTTCGCCAGGTGACTGTCGCCGCTGCCAGGGCAGTGCCCGCGCGCGCCAAAGCACACGCGTCAAGGCCCCGCCGCTCGCGCGGGGCGCATTTGC